>PVHX01004348.1:15750-103125 GCA_004024805.1 Geosciurus inauris | reverse complement strand
TAGGAAAAGGAACAGACTGAAAAAAAGTGAAGTAAATAGAAGGGCCCCTATGGTATGCCAACAAATGCATGATTTTTATGAATTATGGAAGTATAGAAGAAGAGGAATAAAAGAAAGAGGCAGAAAAGCCTATTTAAAGAAATACTGACTGATGTTGGCTGTAGGTTTTCTATAGACCCTCTTTATCAGCTTGAGGAAATTCCATTTTATTCCTATTTTGCTGATATTTTTTCTTTTTTGTATGATGAGATGGCCCTTAAATTTTATTAAATGCAATTGAGGTGGTTGGGCATGGTGATGCATACCTATAATCTCAGCTACTCTGAAGGTTGAGACAGGAGGATCACAGATTCAGAGCTAGATTGGACACCTTAGTGAGACAGTTTCAAAATAAAATAAAATGGGACTTGGATGCAGTTCAGTGTCAGAGTACTTACTGAGCATGCTCAAATCTTGGGTTTGGTCCCCAGTACTGGAAGCCCTTCCCCCCACCAAATGCTATTGAGGTGATCATATCTTTTCTCTTTGATTCTGTTAATGTGGTAAATTGGAAGGACTTATTTTTAAATAGTAAATCAAACTTGCTTTATAAATCCCATTTTGTCAACATATACTATTACATTTTGTGTTCAACTTTATAATATTTTGTTGTTCACATGTAAATATATTTGTGAAGGATATTGGTCTTTTACTTCCATTTTTTCTAATGCTATAAGAATTTTCCATAAAAGAATTTTGGTCACATAAAATAAGCCAGGAAATGTTTTTCTCTCTTTTTTTTTCAAGAGTTGATGTAAAAGTTGCCAGAATATATATTTTTTCTGCATATAATTTTTTAGTGAAACTATTTGGGCTTGGGGTTTTACATATAAAAATATTCTTGATAACAAATGCAAACTTTTAGTGAATATAGAGGCATTAAGATTTTAAATTTCTTCTTATGTAAGTTTAGGTAAATTGTGCATTTCATAAAAATTTCCATTTCATATAAATTATCAACTTATTGGCATAAAATTGTTCATAATATTCTTTTATTGTCTCTCAATGTATAAAGAATCTATAAGTGCTCTTCTCTTTTTTTCCTAATGTTAATTTATGTTTTCTTTTAATCAGTCTTGTTAGGATCAATTAATTCTATTTATCTTTTTCAGAGAACAACTTTTAGCTTTACTAATTTTCTTTATTATTTTTCACTTTTCTTTTATTGACTTGTCTTCTTTTGGTTTTCCTTTATCTCCAGTCCAATATGGACTATATTTAGTTGCTGGACATGTCTATTCTACTTATGCATTTCAGCCTGGAGAAATAACCACAGAATGGGGTTGGGACGTTACTGAGCCCACTGTGAGATGGACTTGGACTTGGGCTAAAGACCCATTGATCATTTGACTTCTATAAGCTCCTACTCCAATTGGAGGAATATGGGGTTTTTCATGTCTAGGGATCAATTGTCAGTTCACAGTCAGAATTCCTGAAAGTTTTGATTGATTCCTGTTCCCCAATGCATAGCCATCCAGGTAAATGATCTTTGGGGAAGACTGGGAGAAAGGTTAACAGTATACATTTTTGACAATGTGAAAGGCCAGGGTCCCTACTCAAGGGGACAGTCAATCATTTATAGATTAAATATATAAATACAAATATATATGAATGTGAATATGAACATATGAATATATGACTATATGTATAGATATGAATATCTATATAAATAATATAGATGCATACATATAGGAATGTATATATGAATAATGGATCACATTGTCCTCTGTGAGATGAGGGGAGTAGATCTTTACATCCTCCAATCCGTAATGGGAGTAGGTCCCTGGGGGGTGGGGAGTAGGTCCCGGTGTCCTTCACCCAATGAGGGGAGTTGATCCCTGTGCTCTCTACCTGGTGTGGGGAGTAGAAGCACATATCCACCACCCAATCAGAGGTGTAAATCCCTGTACCCTCCATCTGATGAGTTCCCATTCCAGAAGATTCCAGTTCAACCCATGAAGTGCAAAGCTAGAAAAAACTATACATCAATGTATATATGAATATATGTAAATATATATGAATATATATATGAATATATATTAACATGTATGAGTATGTGTATGTGAAAATAATATGTATATGAATATGTATATGTGAATATGAATATGAATGTGAGTATAATATGAATATGTATATGGCTGCATGTTTGTGAATATAAATATCAATATATACATGCATAAAAATTCATATGCACATGAATATGAATATGAACATATATATATATTTGAACACACATGTGAATATATATTTGAATATGTATATGAATATATGAATAAATATTTGAATGTAAAATATTTGCATCCATATATATAACTATATATATGGATACATAGGCAAATACATATACAAATATATATGTGAAAACACACACACACACACACACACACACACTTATGAACTAGATCCCAGTTCCTTCTGATCAGTTGGGGAATGGATCACTGTGCCATCTGCTAGATGAAGAGAGTAGAATTCCATGCCCTTTGCACCATAAGAGGAGTAGTTCCCCTGGGGTAATAGGTCCCTGTGTTTGTGACCACTTGAGGGGTATAGATCTCCATGCCCTGCATCTGATGAGGAGAGTAGAACCATGTATCTGCACCTGATCAAGGGAGTTAATCCCTGTACTATCATCTGATGATTTCCCATTCCAGAATATTCCAGTTCAACTCTCGAAGTATTAAAAGGGAGAAGATATATATATATATATATACATACATACATATATGGACATATATATGAATATAAACATGAACATGACTATGTACATAAATATTTACATGAATGTGAATATGAATCTGTATATGAATATATATGAATCTCTATATATATAGCACAAGCAATGTCACTCCAGGTGTTTGACAAAGTCCAAACCTGGAGGGGAACTCTGCAAAGCCTGTGCTCTCGGACAAGCAGGCTACTTTTTTTTTTTTAATTTTTTTATTTGTTGATGGATCTTTATTTTATTCATTTGTTATTTATATGTGGTGCTGAGGATCGAACCCAGTGCCTCACACATGCTAGGCAAGCGCTCTACCACTGAGCTACGGCCCCACCTCCAGGCTACTTCTCCTGAGAACAATAATAATGCTGGAAATAATTACCTGAGGAAATAAACAATTGGCCCATTCTGAGAAATGCTATAAAACAAAAAGGGATTATGAATATATAACCTACTGTACACAATTATGTCCTGTCTTGCCTTACAAAAACAAAACTAATTCTACTGAAATAGCTAAGGCAAACAGGGAGTTCATGGAAAGGCTTTGTTTACAAGAATTAAGGGGTCCATTATTAACTTCCCCACCTAAATCAAAAACTTTAAGATTACTCAAAAATAGAAATTCCCAAAAGGGAGTGGTTCCTACGATCTAGGGACCACCATACGTGGCTTACAAAATTGGAGGGCAATTATGGTTCTCCCCTAGAGGAGCTGAAGTAAACAAAATGACTTTTCCACCCCGCACTGACCCTCCTTTACCCTATGCCAGAATTTATAATGAAAATGGCAGACATGTGGTAAATGTTAATGGTAAATGGGTTAACGTACAAAGCTTGCCCTTTCTTAAGAGACTGGGACGATTTCATCCCTGGAGTTTGAAAAACAAGAAAAATAGAACTGACCTAATCAAGCATCTAAATAGATATTATAGGAAATTACCTTACAGACATGCCTAAGAGAATATGAATAAAAATTTAACCTACCACTTGATAGACATAGTGGAAGACAAAAAATAGAATTCTGTACTTTTTCTTCTTTATTGAGCATGATAACCTTTACTTATGCAGAAACCTTGTCTCTCACCTTTGTATAACTTTAAGATTGTATAAGGTCAATAGAGTTATGAGGAAATTGTGTAGGATGCCAATAGGAAAAGTAAAAGAACATGTACAAAAATAAAATTCTTTAGAGTAAACACAGCCAGAGAGCTAATGTCTTACATGATTCATGAAAATACAATGTTCTGGACTCCTTGTAGAAAGATATAAAAATAAACCTCATGGTCACTCTAGAGAGAGAGACCTTCTGATGCAGTAATTGAGTTTGTCTCGTCTTTCCATTGCACCGACTCTACACCTCCTTCAGGACCCCTGGGCCCTCTGGGGCTAGACCTCAGCATATATACATATAATAAATATACATATATATGAATAATATATATATATATACACACACATACATATATATGAATAAGATCCCAATGCCTTCTGCTCTCCTTGGGAAATGTATCACTGTGCCCTTTGCTAGTTGAGAAGTGTAGATTTCTAAGCCCTCCATCCCATGAGGGAAGTAGGTACCCCTGCCCTTCACTACCTGAGGGGAGAAGACCTCATGCCCTCCACCTTCTGAGGGTAATAGAATCATGTATACTTCAGTAGATCAGGTCATCTATAGACTCATCTATAACACTTTCCCCAGTTTGATACTTTCAGGGTTAGAACTAGAGTATTCTGGAGTGGGTGTATGAATTAACTCCCCTGATCCGTGACAATACATGATTCTATTCCAGTCACCAGGTGGAGGGTTTGGGGATCTACTTCCCTCACAGAGTGAAATACACAAGGACCACCTCCCCCCATGGGAACCAACAGCCATCACAGTGCTGAAGGTGAGGAGGTCTACTCACCTCATGTATTGGAGGGCAGGGCAATCCAATCCACATACCCATTACCCACATAAGCAAAAGGCAGTGGGACCTAATTCATATATATATCTTTATATAATCATATACATATTCATTTGTATATTTAAACACATATTCATATTCATGTATCTTTGTATTCATATACATATTAATGTATTTGTACATGTATATATTCATATTTATATTCATGTTCATATATATTCATGTCTTATGTGCATTTATATTCACACACATATTTACATTTATGTACATGTACATATACATTGATATTTATATTCATGAACATATTCATATCTATGTCCATGTACACATTCATATTTATATTCATATACATGCACATATTCATATTCACACATATATTTATATTCATGTATATGTACATATTTATATTTGTTTTCATGTACATATTTATACACATATTCCTATACATGCATTCATATAAATATTCATATTTATATTTATAAACATACTCATATTAATATTCACATACATATTAAAATTTGTATCAATATGCATGCACATATTAGTGTACATATTCATATGTATCATATACAAGTTTGCATTCGTGTATATTCTTATACAAATTCATATTCATATTAATGTACATATTCATATACGTACATATTCATATTCATACAAATATTCATAAACATATTTATATACATATTAAAGCCTTCTCCAATTCATACTTGGAGGGTAGAACTGGTAGAATCTGGAATGGGAAATCAGCAGCAGGACTGTACAGAGGATTAACTCCCCTGATCAGGTGAATTATACATGAATCTACCCCCCTCACCATGTGGAGGGCATGGGCTCTGTACCCCTCAAGGTGTGAAGAACACAGGTACCTATTCCCCCCAAGGGGAACTACATCTCTCACTTGGCAGAAAGTGTGGAGATCTACTCCCCAATAGAGGGGAGGGCACAGTGTTCCAAAGCGATGGGAATGATCCACATACCCCCCACCTGGTGTTGGGAGTAGAAACATATATCCTCCAACTGATCAGAGAAGTTAATTCCTGTAACCTTCATCTGATAATCACTCATTACAGAACAGTCTATTTCAATTGCTGAAATGCAAAATGGGAGAAGATACAATATAACATATATATGACTATATATGAATATGCATGTGATAGGAATATGTAATATGTATGTGAATATGTATAACGATATACATATTCATATTAATGTGTGAATATCAATGAGTACATATGAGTATGTATAAAATATGAATATATCATGAATATGAATATGTATATTTATATGAATATATATACATGAACTTAAAGTATATAAAATATATATGAATATAATATGTAAATTATTTCCCAATGCCTTCCTTTCAGTATGAGGAATGAATCACCATGCCCTCTACTAGATACGAGCAGAGGATCTCCAGGCCCTCCACTTCTAATGAAATCAGATTCCTGTGGAGGCATATGTCCCCTTGCCCTTCATGATGTGAGGGGAATATATCCCCATACCTTCCACCTGATGAGGATAGTAGAATCATGTATCCTCTAAATGATCAGGGGAGTTTATCCCAGTACCCTCCATCTGATGAGTTCTTATTCCAGTATACTCTAGTTCAACTACTCTTTTAGTCAGCTTTTTTGCTGCTGTGACTAAAAGGACCAAACCAGAGCAATTGTAGAGGAGGAAAAGTTTATTTGAGGGCTCAAAGTTTCGAAGGTCTTAGTCCATAGCAGGCCAGCTCCATTCCTTGGGGCTCAAGGTGAAGCAGAACATCATGGTGGAAGAATGTGGCAGAGGGAAGCAGTTCACATGGTAATCAGAAAGCAGAAAGAGGGCTGTGGCTGTGGCTCAGTGGTAGAGCGCTTGCCTAGCAGGTGTGAGGCACTGGGTTTGATTCTCAGCACCACATATAAATAAATAAAATAAAGATCAATTGACAACTAAAAAAAAAAAAAGAAAGAAAGCAGAGAGAGAGAGAGACTCCACTTGCCAGATACAAATATATACCTCAAAGCTATACCCCAAATTCCCACCTCCTCCAGCCACACCCTACCACTTCAGTCACCACTCAGTTAATACCGATCAGGGGATTAATTGCTGATCAGGTTAAGACTCTCACAACCCAATTATTTCTCCTCTGAACCTTCTTGTGTTGTATCACACATGAGATTTTGGGGGATACCTCACATCCAAACCATAATAACTACCATAGTATGAAACTGGAGAGGACATTATATACATAAATATATGTATGAATATGTGTAAATATATATTAATATATGTATAAATATATAAAATATGTATGAATACACCTGACTTTATGAATTTATATATGAATATATAAATGTATATGAATATATGTGTGAATTTATATGTGAAAATATATGAGAATATATGCATAACTATATATGTGAATATATATATGAATATACACAAATATATGAATATATATATGATTATATGTATAAAGTAGATCTTAGTTCCATCCATTCTGTATGAGGAATTGATCATCATGCTCTCTGCAAGAGGAATGGAGGAGATTTCAATGTCCTTTGCCCCATAAGTAGAGTTGTTCCCTTGAGAGGAGTAGGTCCTCATGCCTTGCACCTGGTGAGGGGAGTAGAACCATGCATGCTCCACCTGATCGGGGGAGTTAATCTCTGTAACCTCCATCTGGTGACTTTCCATTACACAACATTCCATTTCAACCCTCTAAGTACAAAACAGGAGAAGACATATATATGAACATATGTAAATATGCATATATGTGTGATATGAATATGTATGTATATAAATATATGAATATGAATATAAATATATAAGTATGTATGTAGCATGAATGAGCATATATATAGTATATGTATATGAATAAGAATATGAATACATACATGAATACATATATGAATATGTATATGAAAATATACATGAATATATATAGTTTACATTTCCAAAAGTGTGTGTCTGTATTTATTTATTTACATCCCAATGTCTTTCATTCAGTATGGGAAAGGGATCACTGTGCCCTCTGCTATATGAAGGAGTAGATCTCCACACCCTATGCCCTGTGATGGGAGTAGGTCCCCTTGGGGGGAGTAGGCTCCCCTGTCTGTCACCACCAGAGAGGAGTCATCCCCATACCCTCCACTTGTTGAGGGTATTAGCTTTGTATCCTCCACCATTTCAAGAGAGTTAATACCTATGCTCTACAACTTGTGAGTTCTCATTCCAGAATATTCCAGCTCAATCACCAAAGAAATTGGAGAAGACCTTATATATATATGAATATATTTGTGAATGTATATGAATATCTGTATGAATGGACATGTTAAAATACATGTGAATGTATAGGTGAATATGCACATGAATGTATATATGAATATATATGAATACATATTTAAATAAATTTTTAAAAATATATGAAATAGATTCCAGTGCCTTCTACTCAGTATGGGAATGAATCACCATGCCCTCTTGAGCAGGGAGCAGATTTCTATGCCTTTCTTCATGTGAGGGAAGTAGTTCCCTGTTGGGAGAGTGTCCTTAACCCCTTGAGGTGCATAGATCCCCATGCCCTCCACCTGTTGAAGGGCATCGAACCATTTATTCTCTACCTGATTGAGGGATTTAATCCTTGCACCCTGCATCTGATCACTTCCCATTCCAGAATATTCCAGTTCAATTTCCAAAGATTGTATCCCTATACACACACACACATGCAAATGTACACAAATAATTAGATATATTAGGATATATCTAATATATTAGGATGTTATACATATATATGTGTATACATATATATATATATATGCACACTATATATACACACACACACACACACACAAATAATTAGTTCCCAGTCCATTCTGCTCAGTAAGGGGAATGGATCATCATGCCCTCTGCTAGATGAGGTGAGTAGATCTTCAGGCCTTATGCACCATGAGAGGTGTAAAATCCTGGGAGAGTAGATACCCATGTCCTTCATCCCATGAGGAAAGTAGATCCCCATGACCTCCACCTGGTGAGTGGAGTAGAACCATGTATTCTCCACCTGTTCGTGGAAATTACACCTCTACTATCCATCTGATGAGTTCCTATTCCAGAACATTCCAGTTCAACTCCCAAAGTACAAAAATGGAGAATACATCTATCTGTTTGTCTATCTATCTAGATAGATGGGTATATGAGTGAGTATATGAAATAGATCCCAGAGCTTTTGTTCAGTATAAGGAATGGATCACCATGCCCTTGGTTAGACAAAGGAGTAGATTTCCATGACCTCTGCCCATGAGAGGAGTAATTACTCTTGGGGGAGTAGGTCTCTATGCCCTTCATCCTTTGAGGGGTGTAGATCCCCATGCCCTCCACCTGGTGAGGGTAGTAGAACAATGGATCTTCCATATGATAAGGAAGTTTATCCCTATACCTTCCATCCAATGAGTCTGTACCCCCCATCTGATGAGTTCTCATTCCAAAATATTCCAGTAAATCCTCAAAGTATAAAACTAGAGAAGACATATATGCACATATATACATATATGAATAGGAAAATAAATATATTAATAAATATGAATATGAATATACATAAACAAATATATGAATATGTATAGAAATGTATATGAATGAAATTATAATATATAATAATATATATGACTATATATGAATGCATATATATGAATATAAAATAAACATATGAATAAATATATTAATATAGCTGAATGAATATATGAATACATATGTAGATACATATATGAATACATGCATGTATGAATAATTAATGTATATGAATACATATATGAATACAAATATGAATATAAATGTTAATATATATGTGAATATATAAATGAATATATATAAGTATTTATTTTTATATTGATGAATATATGAACATATATGAATTAATGCATGCATATATATGAATATATATGAATGTATGACTATATATAGATACATATATGAATAGATATGAATATATATATGAAATATATCCCAGTGCCTTTGGCTCAGTATGGGGAATAGATCA
Source organism: Geosciurus inauris (assembly GCA_004024805.1). NCBI lineage: Eukaryota > Metazoa > Chordata > Mammalia > Rodentia > Sciuridae > Geosciurus > Geosciurus inauris. Next base: position 93,444 of record PVHX01004348.1, on the reverse strand, counting down.
TGGGGCTCTCCACTAGATGCAGGAGTAGATTTCTACATCCTCTACACTTTGAGAGAAGTAGAACCACATGGGGGAGTAGATTCTCATGTTCTTCACCACATAAGGGTAGTAGAACCATGTATCCTCCACCTGATCAAGAGTTAATCTCTGTACCCTCCATCTGATGAGTACTCATTCCAGAACATTCCAGCTGAAGTCCAAAGTAGGAAACTGGAAAAGACATATCTATATAAACATATATGATTATATATGTGAATATATGATTATATAAGTATACATATGACTATGTATATAATATATGAATATGCATATGATATGAATGTATATAAATATGTGCATGAATAGGTACATGAATATGAATGGGAAGATGAATATATGTATAAATATGAATATATATGAAAACATGTAAATATAGATGAATATGAATGTGTATGAATATGATATATATGAATATTAATATGAATATTGTTATACCCGATCAGTGAGAATCAACAAACTCATAGATTCATTCGTTAAAGGTTTATTTTTTAGCCGGCAAGACTGCAAAGCCAATTTAAAGCCAATTCAAAATTGCAGCCCCCGACTTGGTTTAGGTTACAGGTTATACAGCAAAAGAAAACTGCAAGTCAGGTGCTCTAACGTTTTCTCTTTTAGACAACGCAAGCAAGCCAACAGTACAGAAGCAGAAATTGCAGTTAGCTAAGCCCACCCTGTGTTCCATCCGGAGTTATTTTTCTAACTGAAACTTAGGTCAAGATGACCTCGACTCTTTGCAAAAATAAAGTATGTTGATGTTAGGGATCTCCCATATGTGGGCTAAAGTTAAGAAGGCTGACAGCCCAGACAAAAATGGAGTTTCTTAAGCTAAGAGTTACCACAATATGAATATCTATATATACGAATACACATATAAATAAATATATGAAAAAATATAGATATATTTTTCCAACTTCCTCTGCTCAGTATGGGGAATAAATTACCTGGCCCTCTGCTAAATGAGAGGTGTAGATTTCCTCATCCTCTACCCCTTTATGGAAGTAGGTCTACCCTGTGGTCGCAGGTACCTGTGTTCTTCACTCCATGAGGAAGAAGATCCTCATGCCCTTCACCTGGTGAGATGTCTAGAACTATGTATCCTACACCACTCAGGGGAGTTAATTTCTGTACCCTCCATCTGATGAGTTCCCATTCCAGAAAATTCAAGTTCAACACCTGAAGTATGAAACTGGAGAAGATATATATGTGAATATATGTGTGAATATATGTATGAATATATAGTCCCCAGTGCCTTCCACTCAGTATGGGGACTGGATCACCTTGCCCTCTACTAGAAGTGGGGAGTAGATCTCCACACCTTTGCCCCATGATGGTAGTAGATCCCCGTGGGTGGAGCAGGTCCCTATGTCCTTCACCCAGTGATGAAAGTAGGTCCTTATTCCCTCCACCTGGTGTGGGGAGTAAAACCATATGTCCTCCACCTGATCGAGGGAGTTAATCCCTGTACCTTCCATTTCACTCTTCCCATTTCAGAATATTCTAGTTAAACCCCCAAAGAACAAAACTGGAGATCATCTATCTATCTATCTACCTATCAATCAATCAATCTATCTATCTGTCTATCTATATCTCAAAATTATTGACACAGATTTTGGACCATAAGACCTTGGGAGATCTATCTATCTATCTATCTATCTATCTATCTATCTATCTATCTATCTATCTATCTATCTATATGAACATACAGGCTTCCAGCTTGCAGACAGTAGGGAACTTCTAAGCCTCTGATTCTAGTAGCCAATTCCTCTAGTAAGTCTCTTCTCATATGTGCATCTATTTCTATCATATTGGTTCTGTCTGTGGAGAAGCCTTACCTACACATATTCCTGTATCAGGATTTGCATCAGCATATTCCTGAGAGATTATGCATGTCCCTAGCAAGACCTGGAATAGCTTTCAGGACAAAAGTTAACTATATCTAACTATCTAACTATAAGAGGATATTGTTATATTTGCACTGAGTGAAACCGCTGTGGTCAATGACCTTAACAGTATTGTCAACCCTTGAAGCTTATTTAGCAACCTGCACTCAAAATGATAGATGCTGATAAACGGTTCCAAATGAAGACATCAAAATTGACACACAGATTTTAGACCACAAGACCTTGGGCAATTAATATTAATCACTTCTTCTGATCAATTGCTTTTATTTAACCTATTGTCATTTAACTTTTAGTTCCAACCTCTTCTAAATCAGAAGGTACCAGGTGTCTGACTATAAGCAATAGTGGGATTTACTTGGTTTGAATTCCATCCCACATCTCTTTGTATATGTATGTATATTAAAGATCCTTATTTAGCAATAATTTGTTAATCTAAAACTTTAGAGAAACTGTCTGACTATGATTATAAAACAAATTGATCATAAATATCAACACAAAACAATACAGCTCACATAAGCAATGCCCTTGCCTGGATACATCTCAGCAATATTAATGAGGCCTTGGGAACCTGGGGTGAGAAGCAGTCCGTGGACATTCTAAATCAGAACATGTTTATTCAGACTTGTTATCTTCCATACTGGATGGAGCATTCAGGGAGCCATATTTTGGATGTACCCCTGCTAGTGTCAGAGCAAAGAGAATGATCCTTTTGTCACTGGAGCTCTAAGCCAGAGGCCTGACTCTGAGGATTCAACATCAAATCCAGCTACTTGTCTCAAAAAACAAACAGAAAGGATAATGGTGAAAAGCATGAAAGGAACTTTAATCAGTGTAACTAGACCCACATCCTTAGCTCTGACTTTGAGGTGCTAACACTGACTTTCAGGTTTCATAGAAAGGGGGATGAAGGCAAGGGTTGGGGGTTTGAATGGCTAAAGACTCTTCACAGCTACCAAAGCAGGTGATCTTGATTGGGTGTGGTCTGTCCTTCCTTGTCTCAGGATTAGTCAGACTGGGCCTTGTGGGCAATAAGAAAGTTGTTGTTGCCTTGTGCTGGGGACAGGGTAGCTTCCACTTTTCATAAGATGTTTATCAGTCAGACTCACTGGTGGAATCTAAGGTGGTTCTGAGGAAAGGAAACAGATGTGAAATGGAGGCAGAGGTGCCATGTCCTTTAATCCTACTTTTAGTCACCTCTAGACATTTACATGTAAAAGTGAGGAGTCTAAGCCCTTGTTAAACTTTTAAGTTCATCTTTAAAATTCAGGGCACTTATCCTCTTCTGAAGTTAACCTGAGAGTCACCTCAAAAGCAAATCATCTGGACTTGCAATGTGATTAAAGCTCTCGATTCAGGTTCTAGAAAACGCCTGAACTGCTCAGAACCAGTGGATAATGTGTAGCTAGGTCTGTGCCTCCTTGGGCCTCTTTCACTATGGGAAGCAATTATTCTTTAAATTCTTTTTCTTTTTTCAGTATTGGGGGTTGAACTCAGGGACCCTCTAACACTGAACAATATTCCCAGACCTTTTTTTTTTTTTGGTACTGGAGATTGAACTCAGGGGCACTCGACCACTGAGCCACATCCGCAGCCCTATTTTATGTTTTATTTAGAGACAGGGTCTCACTGAGTTGCTTAGCACCTCGCAATTGCTGAGGCTGGCTTTGAACTCGCTATTCTCCTGTCTCAGCCTCCCAAAGTGCTAGGATTGCAGTCGTGCACCACCCAGCCCTCCTAATTAATGAATTAATTATATTTTGAGACAGGGTCTCACTAAATTGCCCAGGCTGGTCTCAAACTTGTGATCCTTCTGCCTCAGCCTCTAGCTTACAGGCATGCACCACTGCTGCTGGCTAAAATTCGTCTTTTAATGTGTGCGAAGCTTGGTGCCTAGACAGTTCATTGGTTCATTAGTATATCTTTCCTTTCCTTCTTTTTCTGTATACGACAACAATAATATCCTAACGTTCAAGTAAATAGCATGTTTTCAAACTAACAAGCATTAAGAATAAACTCTTCTTTTTCCTTCTTCCTTCCTTCCTTTCTTCTTCTTCTTCTTCTTATTTTTGGTACTGGGAATGAACCCAGCAGTGTTTTACCACTGAGCGAACTCCCCAGCTCTTCTATGTTTATTTGGGACAGGGTCTCTTTCAGTTGCCCAGGCTGGCCTCGAATTTAATGAGCCTTCTGCCTCTCAGCCTCCCCAGTTGCTTGGATTACAGGCATGCACCGCCATCCCATCCCCAATTTTTTTTTAATAAGAAAATTTTAAAAAATTAAACTGTAGAAGGTGTTACATTTTATTGGAAAAATGAAGTCTGATCTTGTCCAAGTCAGCTGAGATGGAAATGGTAATTTGGCTCCTGTGTTTGCTTTTTTGCAGCATGACTTAGAAAGTGACATGGTGCCACATAAGGGCTTGACTTTAAGCACAACAAAACAAGAGGAGGAAGAAAGGCACAGGCAGAGGACAGAGGTGGGAGAAGCACTATAGAGCTGATCAGAATGAGAGTGGCTGGTGTCAGATTGGCTTGAGTCCTTGTAAAGCTTTGCCTGGACCCTGACACATTTCATTAGGATCCAAGCAACATTTTAACACTAATAATAATTTCTAACATATATGAAGTCCTTATCATGACCATTCAGACTTCATATGAATTATCTCATTTAATTTTACACCAGGCAAAAGAACACTCTGGGAACCCCCAAAATCTGGGTACTGGCACTAACAGTGGGCCCTTGCCCACTTGTGCCTGAGCTCCTTGGCTGGAACCCAATTCCTCCTCTGCCTAGTATTCCTATCCTGAAGCCTGCTGGGTTATTTCTGGCTCTGCTTTTCCATTTCAATCTCCTGTCCTCCAGATTGTAATCTCATTTTTACCCTCTTAGGACAATGCTGCCGAGACCAACCTGCCAGGAATGAACTCCTACTGTCCAGCTCTGTAACCTCTCGCTGTGCTGCTCTTGTGTGAAACAGCTCCTTCTACAAATGGCTTCAGGCACCAGCAGTTTATTTGTATTTGGAATAAAAAATAATAACACTGCATATAGATGTATATGAAGAGAAAATAAGTGGTGGAGACCTTAACAAATAATTTGTTTTTAAAAGCTACAGCTATGCCAACAATACTGGAAAGTTCACAAATAGGTCCACCTGAATTTATTGTCTCTTGTTTACATTCTAGGTTAAGAGGTTTGGGTTCCTAAATTGTAAGTGAAACAGACAGGATGTTTAAATCAGGCAGAGATGTGGGAGGACAGCAAATTAAAAGATTGTCCTTTCCCTGGCTACTCCCTTTGGTTAGTTCAACTGTGAAGTTAGTGTTTACTTTGTCATCTTCTAAAATTCCTCCTCTTGGTGCCTGATTGTATTTCTGGAACATTCACCAAAAACAATGATTGCATTCCCTCCTCTGGTGCTAATTCTGGGTTGTTTGAGAACCCAGCTTATCCGATGGGAATTGTTCTCCAGACTTTGTTGGGTGAGCAGAAATGTTTTTAAAAGGGGTTGCTGTCCCTTTAAATTCTGAAAGTGAACTTGGCTCAGGAAGGCCAGTAGCTCAAGGTCCAGCCCCTACAAGAGAGAATAGCTACAGATTCTCTATCCTCAGTCTTTGCAAGGGGACGGCTGTGCCGGGCTCTGGCAGGCTCCTAGCAGCATGGCAGTGAAGCTGGGGTCCCTCCTGCTAGTCCTAGTGCTCAGCCTGGCTCAGCCAGCTTCCGCCCGCCGGAAGCTCCTGGTGTTTCTACTGGATGGTTTTCGCTGGGACTACATCAGCGAAGAAGCTTTGGAATCATTGCCTGGTTTCAAAGAGATTGTGAGCAGAGGAGTTAAAGTGGATTACTTAACTCCTGACTTTCCTACCCTCTCGTATCCCAATTACTACACCCTAATGACTGGTGAGTGGTGTGTCCCCTTCTTGGAGGGAGGGGAGGCCTAGAGTCAAGGAGGACACCAAAACGAGGATCTGTTCTTGGTTAAGGTTTTTTTTCCCTCACCGTTGTGTTTTCCCTAAAAGTTCTTGTGAGGACCTGTTTTAGATCCTCAGGGTGGAAAAGAAACAACTATAGCAATAAATGATATTGGGCGATTTAAAAAGTGATTATTTGTTATACAAATCAAAGTTCTAGCTAACCCAGTGTTTCTAAGTTCAAGTGCAAAAAAATGGAGAGGTCTCTATGTGCCAGTGCCAAATTGCTCTGTCCCTTGCTCTGTGTCTGTCATCTTTGAGTTACGCTGGTTTACCAATGGGCTAGATTGTGAAAGTGACGCCATGGGACTCCTCAGAGGAGAGTCCTAGAGTTCTTGGACAACTTGGAGGGGATTTTTAGGTCACACCCTTTGGTATTGCTTAGTAATGCCACTCTTTCCTCTTCTGACTTTTTGGTAAAGTGACATGGAGACAAAAAGAATTGTGTAGTTGAGATTCTTCACTTTTAACCTCCAGCATCTATAAAAAGCAAGCAAGCAAACCAACACAACCTTGAGAAAACAAACAAAACTCCAGCTAACCCAGACTGCCTGGGCTGGGGAAAGTAGATTTTCCTTGGGTCATGTTTAGGTGGCCTCCATCTGGCATTGCCCGAGCTCCAAATGTGTCAATGAACTGATGCTCTATCTGTGCAAAAGTATGTGTAGCTCGCTTTCTGCTCATGTAGTGGGACCTCCAGCTTCTGGTTTGTTTTCCAGTTAACCTTTTTAAGGGCCAGCAAGATGTTCTCAGAAAGAATTTAGCAAAGTATCCAGGGAGGTCCTTAAGAATGCACTGTTATTACTGGTTATGTTCCTTAACTATGTGCTTGGAACCCAGGGAGAACTTTGTAAATTATGTTAACTGAAAGGGAACGAGAAGGCTGGAATCTCATTATAGTTTTCCACAGAACAACAAAGCTAAAGGAGTCTGAAAATATGGATTGATATCCTGAGCAAGGTACTCAGAACTCAAGGAGAACCTAAGACATGATGTTAACAGAAAGGGGATGGCAATTCTAGAATCTCTGACTTTGCCTGTGGGTATTATATACACATATGCATAAAAATGTTATATGCTGATGCCCCAAATGAAAAGGAAGTGATACTGTGGAGAATTAGAAATGAAGACATGGGGAAAAAGAAAGAAATCAGACTGCACACAAGGAAATAATTTATTTATTGTTTTTTTAAAAATGTCCCCCAATAGACAAACAACGAGTCTCTAAGATAAACAGAATTAACAAAAGCCTCTCTGGTCCTCACTTGGCATGCTTCTCTCCTTGTGGGGAAGCAGTTTGCAGGCTGCTGGGTCACACATAGATGTTATTGTATGTCCCAACCCGACTTCAGTTCCGTACAGGGAGTTTCACACACCCAGACCGCCCCCCACTCCAGTTGTCTGTCAGAGCCCTGCTGGGAGGCAGGATTCATACACTGCCACGTGCGGCTTTCTCAATTGCAGTGGAAAATGAACACAATGCATTTGAGAAAGTCAGACTCCAGTAAGAAAAGAAAGGACCATTGCAAACTGCTCAGAGAAACCAAGCCTGTGACACGGCCTTTTGTGTTTTAGATCCACATTCCTGATATTGGCACAAGGAATCATTTGCACGAAGTCTCTATCACACTGACATACCTTCTCACTTGGGCTTTGGATATTTTCCATTGTCTATTCAGGAGAGAAGAGCTCTTTCCATAATGGGACAGTTTCCATTGAGTGTCTGACAAAGATCTCCCCCTCACTTTCAAATCAAGGCTGGCCTGAGGAAGCCACAAGCTCTCTATACATGTTATGTCTACATATTTTCAAATGGAAAATATGTATTATCTGATTTGAAAGTCTGCTTGGTATATAAATTGACTTTTCTTCTTGTTTTAGAAGCAATACTGTACATAGATTTGTCTAGCAGGCTCGTGTTTATTATGTACAGATGTCTTTGGGTGTGATTTGTCTTGGACCTGCTGAGCAACCTCACAGTTTTGAGGGAGAATTTACAGGTAAGAAGATGGCAGGGCCTGAAACTAAAATAATCTCCACTGTCCTGGAACAGACTCGGGGATAAATTTAAACTCTTTTCCCCAAGAACCATACTTATTTTTCTACCTGATGTTGAAAAACTCCTTTTTTTTTTTTATAAATAAAATATAAAGAAGAATATATCCTTTGGGAATTGTACTTAAACATATGGTTTGAACATTTGAGCATTTTATGAAGCAACAAAATGTTATACTAGATATTTAAGATACCAAAAGATATGCTGTTTTAGGGTTCTTCAGGATTCACAAGGGAGATTGTGATCACACTTCATTACATGAATTACTGTGCAAAAGACAGAAATCCCTTGGTGTTCTCTTTGCTGCATGATGAGGAGAAATGGGTTACTTGGGGTGGGGGGATGCTGGCCTTGGAGCTAGAACTTGAAGTTGCTTGGAGTTTTTGCAGGGAAGACTTTGGTAGGACATTACATTGCTCTGGGCCTCTGTTTCTTCAGCTGTAAAATAAAATGAGATGAATTTCCATGTCCTAATCAGGCCAGGATTCCAGGTGCTATTGGATGCAAATAGTAAAAGTAAGAAATGCACAGGGAATTTTTAAAATTAGAACTAGTCCCTTTCTATGGTTTAGATGTGGTTTATTTTCCAAGGGTTCATGTGTTAGAGGCTTGGTCCTTTGTGTGGTGATGCTGGGAAATTATGTGGAACCTTGAAGAGGTGGGGCCTCATGGGAGGTCTTTAGGTTATTGGGAGACCTGCCTTCTGAAGGAATGAAGGTAGCTCTGTTGGGATCTGTGAGTTCTGGTGAGAGCAAGTTGTTACAAAAGCTTGAACCTGAACCCTGACTATTTTCTGGCTTCCTGCTTGGAGATGTGATTTCTTCCTCCCACATGGTCCATGATGCCATTTGCCATTAGGCCCTCACTAGAGGCCAAACCAATGCAGCCACCCAATCTGAGACTTACAATCTGGGCTACAGCCTCCAGAACTGTGAGGTAAATAAACTTCTTTTCTTTATAAAATTATCCAGCCTCAGGTATTTTGCTATAGCAACAACGACAACAAACGCACTAATACACCCCTCTTGGGAGGCCTTTGTGTAGAAATTTAGCAAATGCTGGAACTTCCTAGAGAGGGAGAATTTCATAGGGAAGTCATGTGGATGGTGATGGAAAATCAGCAATCATACTTGTAAGGAACCTTGGAAATCATCTAGATTAGTCACTGACATGAAACCATTAGTGTTTTCCTCAAAACATGTTGGCATTGGGACTAATGTCAACTAAATTCCAATAGTGATCAAGGAGGTCAATCAAACAATTGATTGCTGAGGACATCGAGTCTTCAAACAAGGCCTTCCACCCAGGGAACTAACATTCAAAATGAGGAGGGACAAGAAATGGATACCTACTAAGACTCTAAATAGAATGACAAGGTGAAAAAATGAATTGCTGTTGTTGAAGCAACTCAGTCTGTGGTACTTGGCTATGGCAGCCTGAGCAAACTCCAGCATGAAGGATCAAGGAGCTAGAGTTTCCAAAAATGCTATAGAGAACAGAGAAGAGAAGAACGTCTTTGGACATCAAAGTAGCATGAGGAAGCATTTTGGGCGTGGGATATGAGCGGGGATAAACAGGCCCAAGTATGGTGTAAATCATTAGGTCTTAATTTTATGCATAAGGTCTCTTTCTGAAAAGCTGTGTGGAGCATCCACTTAGTTTTAGTAAAAATAAAACCACACCTGTATCCCAGCAGCTTGGGAAGTTGAGGCAGGAGGATTGTGAGGCCAAAGCCAGCCTCAGCAACTTAGCAAGGCCCTAAGCAACACAGTGAGACCCTGTCTCTAAAAAAATACAAAAAGGGATGAGGGTGTGGCTCAGTGGTTAAGCATCCCTGGGTTCAATCCTTGGCATGAAAAAAAGAAACCACAGTTTGTATGCCATTGGAATGCTTTCTATTTTAACTGTGGGTCTTTTTGTAAAGTTATTCTCTTTGGGGGTAAATGCACATTCAATTTAGTGATGTTTAACATAAAGTCAGTGGAGTATCCAGTCGTGAGGAAGAAAAAAATCTGCATATATTTAGAGGCAGCACAGCTTAGCATTGTTTTGCTGAGGTCATTGGCAGCATTTGTTTGTAATTCTGAAACACTTCTGGTTGAGAAGTTGGACAAAGTGGCCCACAAGTGTCCTGAGTAGCAGCGAGAACCATCTAGAATCTTATCTTTACTGCAAACAATCCACCAAGACATGAACATAGGCTGAAATAAATTTGGTATCAAATATATAAGCGTTCCAACATTTAAGAACTAGTAAATAAAAGGCAGGGAGGTTGGGTGTTTTGAGACAACTCAGAATGTCAGTTCATAGCTCAGGTGGGAGGGTGGGTATCAGAGGCCTGCCTGCTTCTTCTGCAGGCTTCGAGCAGTGACCCATGCCTGAGTCGTAGAGTGGCTAGAACGTTGTGCCTGTGACCTGAGACCCAGGACAGAGGTCTCCCCTGGACCATTCCAGGAGGCAGTGAGAGCCTGAATAATGATGCTTTCTGATTTTCTTTCTTTCTTCCACTTTTGGCCATGCTGGGAATCACACCCAGGGCCTAGTGCCTGCTGGGCCAGCACTCTACCACTGAGCCACACCCTCATCCCGAAAAATGGTGCTTTATTAATTCTGCATGGACATCAAAGCAAAAATCAGGATATTAACAGCTCAGAATTAATATCTGTGCGAGTGCATTTCCTATCACACTCCTAGAAATTACTTGTGATGCAAAATCTTAGCAGATATCAAGGACCCAATGTTCTGGAGTAAGAGACTACCAGGTACAGTATGCTTTCTTCCCAGCTGATTTAAATTAAAACCAGCTATCACTTGGACCAAAGGAAATCTATGCAGAAAGTACTGGAACAACCACATTTTGAAAGAAGCCTATATCCCCAGCCTTCTGCAGAATTCAGTCTCGGGGAGAGGTGCCCGTAAACCCACCCACAGCACCAGGGCGTGTGGAGATGGCCTTCCTGGCTCCCTTTCCTCTCCAAACCCTAGATCAGCATTAACATGAGGACCCTCACCACTGTGTGTTAGCTTCTTTAGATTTAGATACCTCCTCAAATAAATGATCTAGCTGGGCGCAGTGGCACATACTTGTAATCTCAGCACTTAGGGAGGCTGAGACAGGAGAATCATGAGTTCAAAGCCAGCCTCAGCTACAGCCAGGCGCTAAGCAACTCAGTGAGACCCTGTCTCTACATAAAACACAAAATAGGGCTGAGGATGTGGCTCAGTGGTTGAGTGCCCTTGAGTTCAATCCCCAGTACCAAAAAAAAAAAAAAAAAAAAAAAAAGATCTATATTTGATGTGCCCATGAAGGTGTGCCCTCTTCCTCGCCTCCCTTCCCTCTTGTACCAAACCCAGCCAAGGCTTCTGCTTTTCCTGATGACCTCTTAGTAGGATAGTGTCTATCTTCTGATTTGATTTGTTTGTCCAGGACCAGCGGGCATAGTACATGCTCCTCTTTCCTGAGAGCCCACTTAGGTTCCAAGATCTCTCCTTTCTCTCCAAAGACATAAGTTTCTTCTTTTTCATTGACTCCTTCTTGGTCCTGTCTGTGGGTTCCACTGTATCTTGCTGACTTTTCTTTCTCATTCAGCCCTAGTCAAGGTCAATCCTAAAGCCTCTCCTTCTCCCATCTCCATGGCTAGCACCTGTCCAAAACCTCCAATGAGGCCTGGAGCTTCTCCCTGCTCTGGCTGTTCTACCTTCTGGGCTCTACAGTCTATTCTCCATGGAAGTAGCCTAACAATCCTTCTGTCTATTCATGTTGTTTCTCTGTTCAAACCCTCCAGGAGATTCTGTTTTCACTCTAAGAAAAATCTACAGTCTTTACAAAACTGTCCCTATGCACTCACCCAGCTCCTTTCTGACCTTGTTCTCGACCACTCTTCCCCTGGCTGCCTCCCATTGGACAATTTGGTGCCCTGCTGGGCTAATGAACATCCCCACTTCAGGACATTGAACTCTTTGCTTCCTCAGGCTGAAATGCTTTTTCCCTGGAAAGATCCAAGATGTGCTTTTCTGACCACACTAACTAAAATAGCCTCTCCTCACGCTATCATTCTCTATTTGTCTTATTCTCCTTATTTTTCATTATAACACCAATTTGTTTGCTCATTTCTCTCTTTTCCAAATAAAATTTATTGTGGTAAGCCAGGCACAATGGGGCATGTCTGTCATCTCAGCTACTTGGGAGGCCGAGACAGGAGGATCACAAGCTCAAGTGCAGCCTGAACAACTTAGCAAGACCTTGTCTCAAAGTAAAAAATAAAAAGGAATGGAGATGTGGCTTAGTGGTAGAGCAACCCTGGGTTCAATCCCTAGTACTGCAAACAAAAACAATAAAAAAAACCCCAAAACTTATTATTGTAAAGAAGTAATATGATAATGATTCAAGCATGCAGAATTTCAGAGGTGTGGTTATCACTTTGATTTTAGATACTCCTAAACTAATAAGGAGGGGGAAAAAGCTAAAATTGTGCTTTGCTCATGTGAAAGCAGTTAAGAACTACTTAGGTGAAGTGATTTCCGTTTTTTTTTTTTGGCACCGGGGATTGAACTCAGGGGCACTCGACCACTGAGCCACATCCCCAGCCCTATTTTGTGTTTTGTGTAGAGACAGGGTCTCACTGAGTTGCTTAGCACCTCACCATTGCTGAGTCTGGCTTTGAACTCGCGATCCTCCTGTCTCAGCCTCTCAAAGTGCTGGGATTACAGGCGTGCGCCACCGTGCCCAGCCATGATTGTCTTTTTTGTCGAATAATCTTATATGTCTCAAAATATCTTTCAATTTTGTTTTAAGTTTTGATTGTAAGGTTAGAGGCAGCAAGAGGGTTGAAGGAAAGTTCCCATGAGGAGGGCAGTGTCAAAGAGGATTGGAGGTAGGGAGAACACTTACCCAGAACACGGGTGGTCAGTATAGCCTAAGGAGAACCTAACTGTAGGCAAGATTGCCTCAGCCAAGAGAGCAGACAACTACAAAGCAAGGAACAAGGTGAATAATTCAGAACCAACTTTGAGAGGGGAGTGAAGACCGAGTTTTATGTGGTCCCAGCCTTAGACATAGGGATGGAACTGGCTACTTAAAGGGCCTGCAGAGCCATCCTTGTGTTCTCAGACTCCATCCTGTGTTGCTTACACAGCCGTCTGTGCATGCAGGCATCACGAGAAGCTTCTCACACATTTGAAACCACGAAGACCTGTTATGGTCTAACTTCCACACACCCTGAAATTCCTGTTAGCATACTAACCCTAATATTTCAGAAGGTGACTGTATTAGGAGAGAGGGTCTTTAAGGAAGATGAAATGAGGTCATTTGGATGGGCTGTAACCCAACATCATTGGTATCTTTAGAGGAAGAGATTGGACACAGAATATGTGACACTAGGTTGTCCATGGAAGAAAGAAGGGCTCTAGATGGGCCATTTCCATCTCCAAGCAGACTTACCTAGAGTTTCTGGTGATTTCTGCCCTGAAATCCAGGCAGTCATGGTATTTCAGTTTCCTAAGACTGCCATGAAAAATGACTACGAATTGGGTGGCTTATGACAACAGAAATTTATTCTGATTCTTCTGTAGGCTATAAGTCTGAAATCAGTGTCAGTAGCACCATGCTCTCTTGGAGGCCTCTAGGGTAACGTGGTTCATGCCTTTCTCTTAGCTTCTAGGTTGCTGCCAATCTTTGGTGCTCCTTGGCTTGTAGATGTATCACCCCAATTTGTTTCCATTGTCACATGGCTTTCTTCCTGTGTGCCTCTGTTTATCTTCCCCTCTTCACTGAGGGACTCCAGCCATATTGATTAGGTTCCACTCTAATGACTTGTCTTAATTATGTCTGCAAAGACTTTATTTCTGAATGGGGTCACATTGGTAGCTACTAAGGACTAGAACTTGAACATATCTTTTTGGGACAAAACAGTTCAACCCAGAAGACATGGTGTAGTGGATTATGGATTTGCTACAGAAGGCTTAATTTAATCTATTTTGTTACTTTTTAACTTTCAGGACTTGAATTGCTTCTTTCTTTCTTTTTTTAAAAAATTTTTAGTTGTAGATGAACCAAATACCTTTATTTATTTATTTTATGTGGTGCTGAGGATCTAACCCAGTGCCTCACACACATGAGGCAAGCGCTCTACCACTGAGCCACAACCCCAACCCCTTGAACAGCTTCTTTCAAGTGTTCATATTTTTTATTAGTAGGATGGAGAAAGCAAAACTCACCCAATAGACTTGTTGTATAAAATTATCTTTCAGGGGCTGGGGTTGTAGCTCAGTGGCATAGCACTTTCCTGGTATGTGTGAGGCACTGGGTTCAATCCTTAGCCCACATAAAAATAAATAAATAAAATAAAGGTATTGTGTTCATCTACAACTAAAAAATACTTTTAAAAAATTCATTTAAAATTTTAAAAAATAAAATAATCTTTTATAAAACTATGCATGTACACATTATCAGTAAGATTAGATAAGCCACTCAAAACTATATTTGAGACTTAGAATAATTTAGTTCTCCCTCACATAAATGGTCTTTGGTAATTAACTCTGTATCATTTCCTCTTCATTCTGGGACCCAGGCTGAAAATAAGTAACTTCAAAGGAGACACACAGCTCACATGGGAGAAGCAAAAGGGAAAAAGGCAGAATCCTATAATAGGGTTTAAGAACTTCTGCTAACAGGTGGTTCAAATCACACCTGCTTATGTTTCATTGGCAAATCACTTTGCCAAGTTTGATGCCAAAAATTCAAGGATGTATAGTCCTTCCAGAGGGAGGGGCAATATTTATTTATATTTAACTATAGTGTAATGTGTTATGGACATTAAATTGATATTAGTTGCATTTGATAAGAAACTTGTAGGTCTTTTTTATTTTATTTTTAATTTTTAAAAAATTTATTTATTCTACTTAGTTATACATGACTGCAGAATGCATTGATTCATAGTACACCAATGGAGCACAACTTCTCATTTCTCTGGTTGTACATGATATAGAGTCACACCATATGTGCAGTCAGACATGAACCTAGGGCAATGATGTCCACAGTCATTCCTTCCCCCATGTCCCCTCCCCTTTCCTCTCTCCCCTTTGACCAAAGTTCCTCCGTTCTTCCCAGGCCCCCTCCCCATTATAGATTAGCATCCACTTATCAGAGAGAACATTTGGCTTTTGGTTTTTTGGGATTGGCTTACTTCACTTAGCATGATATTCTCCAACTCCATCCATTTACCTGCAAATGCCATAATTTTATTCTCTTTTAATGCTGAGTGATATTCCATTGTGTATATATACCACAGTTTCTTTATCCAGTCATCTATCGAAGGGCATCTAGGTTGGTTTCACAGTTTGGCTATTGTGAATTGAGCTGCTATAAACATTGAAGTGGCTGTGTCACTGTAGTATGCTGTTTTTAAGTCTTCTGGGTATAGACCGAGGAGTGGGATAGCTGGGTCAAATGGTAGTTCCATTCCAAGTTTTCTAAGGAATCTCCATACTGCTTTCTAGATTGGTTGCACCAATTTGCAGTCCCACCAGCAATGTATGAGTGTGAGAAACTTGTAGATCTTATTGTCCTCAAAAGACTTAGATGGACAGGAAAAAGATTTTCAAAGCACTTGAAATATCCAGTAACAATTTAAGGGTGAAGTGATACTATATCAGACTGAGAGAAGAGATGTTTCAAAGCTGGATATTACACATTCGTTTATTAACTTAAATGAATGGCATAGAGAGAATCTGCAACTGAGAAAGGAGGTGTAGTTGGGGGTTATAAGGATATTGGCCATTTCAATGGAGAAAGTGGATCTAGAATTAAATCTTGAAAATGAGTGGACAGATTTTTGGTACATGTATTTTGAGTCAGATATTAAAAGAAAAAAATCAATACAGACGATGATGATATTGGGGACACAGCGCAGGCAAAATAAGAGAAGTCTATACACTAACAAGACAGAAGACATGTTAAACCTGTTCACCATTGGGGTGTCGGTTGGAGAGATGAGTTTATAAAACAGCAACAACAATAACGACAGCAACAAAAAGAATGAATAAAACAAAAATACATGCTGGAAGGCTTGACAGCTAAGCCGAGGACAGTCCAAGTTCCTCCTTCCATCCTCTTCCACTTCAAACATTCCAGAATGTTTGGGGTGGGGGGGGAGAGGAAGAGTTGATTTTTTTTTTTTTTACATTTTGTTTAGTTGTAGATAAATGCAATATTTGTATTTATTTTATGTGGTGCTGAGGATCAAAACCAGTGCTTCACACAACGAAAGACAAGTGCTCCACCACTGAGCCAAACCCCAGCCCCAAGAGTTGAATTTGAAGAGTATCCTTGAGGTAGGACTTGCTAGTTGACTGGGGAATGAATAGGAAAGAATTAACAGGAAAGGAGCTTGAAACCTTGCCAAGACTGCAAGATATTCAGAAGCTTGAAGAAACAGGAAAGTTTGAAGGTTATTTGTTTCAGTGCAATTTATTTTTAATTTTTATTTATTTTGGTCCTGGGAATTGAACCCAGGGGTGCTTCACCAATGAGCCACATTCCCAGCCCTTTTAAAAATATTTTATTAGATATAGGGTCTTGCTGTTGTTCAGGACCTCACTACGTTGCTGAGGCTGGCTTTGAATTCATGATCCTCTTGCCTCAACTTCCCTAGCTGCTGGGATTATAAGCATGTGCTACCATGCCCAGCCTCAGTGAGATTTACCTGAGAAAATAAATTTCCATCAGAATATATTTCAACTTAAGTATGTATCAGAAGTTAGCCCTTTAGGGGAATAGATATCATCTCTTAGAGGAGAATTCCAGAAACATGTAGAATAACCATGGTGGAAAAGGAGAGAAATTGATCCTCAGATCCCAATGGACCACAGTCAATGTACTTCCTACCTCTCTGCTTGTCACACAGCTGGTAGAGAATATTTCTCACAGATACAAAAATGTGTCTTCTCACCTGCATGAACTTTTGTCTAAATTTTTACACTTACTTCCCAGAGACACTTAGCCTTCCATTTTCCCACTGAAAACCACAGTCTCTATAATGAGCCCTGAATTAGCTGCCTAAAAGAGCAGGCTGAGGGGAGAAAGTGATCCGGAACAGAAGCCATAAAAAGGTCTAACCAGCTCATGCCCTGAAAAAAAGATGTGTTGTAAGTATTTACAAAAATAATATCTCCTAGCACATCAACAGACCGCTCTACACTGAAGCGCCACTTTTCAAAAGTATGTTTCTCTTGGCCTCCATGGTGAAGAGAGGATATTCTTATTATATGGCATTCAGCCGCTAGAAATTCCCTCCCTGACATGAGGAGTGGTTAGGGTAGTGGGTAAAGCTTTAAAATGTGATGAACATGTTTTATTATAACAGCAGCAAACGCTTTTGCAGAAGGTTGCTCCCCCCACATGGGGGCTTTATGGTTTATAGATCATGGCTGATATCTCCCTGCCCTAGCTTTCTCCAACCCAGTCGTTGATTGATAGGACTGCATGCCTCCTTCCAAAGCTTCTGGGAGTTTGGTCGAACCACGCTGTACTCAGGACTGCTTCATCACGAATACTATGCTCCAAATGGGTTAAGGCCATTTAAAATTAATTCGAGGGAGCCTGACTCAGCATGTTAATATTTCTTTCAGAGACTTTTTAAACAACACCTACTCACGTTTCAGAGTCCCTTTCTGTGAATAGGACCATTGTGTTCACAGCCTAACCAAGTGAGGACCTGCTGCAGGTCTGGGGCTCCTGCAGGTCCTGTGTGGAGCCTTTGGCTCTGGGTGGATAATTTTCCTTGATTTTTTTTTTTTTTTTTTGGTACCGGGGATTGAACTCAGAGCACTCAAGCACTGAGCCACACCCCCAAGCCTATCTTGTATTTTATTTAGAGACAATCTCACCAAGTTGCCGAGTGCCTCGCCGTTGCTGAGGCTGTCTTTGAACTTGCGATCCTTCTGCCTCAGCCTCCCAAAGTGCTGGGATTACAGGCATGCGCCACTGCACCAAGCCTTTTACTTGATCTTAACCAACTCTTATCTCTAACCCTTTTGCTAACAAGGAGAAAAGATGCAACAGACAGGTCTGGAAGCGACGTGTGGGCAGATGTATTGAGACAAAGAGCTAAAATCATAAATGGACCTTTGTTTTGGAATATTGCAGATGCTTTACTCCTAGAGGAAAGTAACTCCCTCCCGCTATCTTCAAGTGTACGTGCCTCATGGCTGCTCCTTTGAGGCAGGATCAGAGGGGTCCTTGTGAGACTGTATGTGAATGTCTGCAGCGCAGCGCTCTGGCCTGTGTGCTGGTCATGAATGGGTTGGGCCAATTGCCTTCTGTTGTGAGCAGTCTTGTCCATTATCCTGCAGTGCTCACCCCAAGTGTCTGGGGAAGCCAGCTGGGAAGCAGTGGTAGGGCAGAGAAGGTCTGGAAATGGAAGTCAAAGGACTAGGTTCCTTCTTTCGACTCTGCGACAGTCACCTGGGCCTTTGGATAAGTCACACCATCTTCCTAGTCTGGAGATCTTGTCGCTTTAAAATGAGACTCTTGGGCAGATGAAGCCCTGGAGTTAATTGTGCACTGGTGAGAACCAGATGTGTGCTGGGGGTGTTCTAGGTGTTGAAAATATAGTAGTGAAATTCCAAGGAGATTCTTGGGGGCCACAGTGAGAGCAGAGGGAAGGGGTGTCTGGAACGGGCTTTCTGTGAGACTCTAGAGCCTTTGTCCCTCGTGGGATCATAACAACTCCACTTTGACCCGTTTTATACATGTGAAGACAGTTGTCTGCAGCTAATCCCACTGGATGCTGACGTTCTATGACAAGGACTCTAGCCTGAGGAAGGTTGGGGGGCAGCAGTGGGAAGTCCTCATGTCTATGGGTACAGTGGATTTGACACCCACAGAGTTTGCCTAAGGAGCTCCTGTGCCTTATTCTCTTCTTCCAGATCCAGCACACAAATCAAACAAATTAGCCTGCTTGCTCTGCAGCATGTCTGACTTTCCCTGAAAAATTATCTGCATGTATAAATATTTGGCTTTCACAGGTGAACTTGAGAAAATATTCTGCTTTAATGGTTGAGGGCAAAACAAAAAAATTAAACAAACATAGGTTTTTGGGACAAAACCTCAAATACTGTACTCTTTAGTCACTCACTAGCAGACCACAGTCCTACCCTGGAACATGCTACCAGCCCCTTCCAGCCTCCACCTTGTAACCCAGACCAATGAAAACATCAGGTTCACCCCATCCTGACTTTTTGAACTTGAGCTCTTCTCCTTCCCTCTCTGGATACCGTTTTCTCTTTTGTAGAGTAGATGACCTAGAAGACATCCCATCACTGAGGCTGCCAGAGAGGGGCAACCTCTTTGGTGGAGGCTGCCAATCCCTGATTTTGGGATTGGAGCATGTGAAGGCCTGAGGACCTCAGAGAATAAACCCTTGACTCTAGCAGCCCCCTGGAAAAGGCTGCCATGTACTTGGCCTGAGATGGCCCAAGCGGTGTGTTCTATAAGCACGTGATCCATCTTTGTAAAACTTTTTCACACATATTGTTTTTGGTCTCTGGTCACACATGCATCATGGTATGGAGGCAGCCTCTCTCCCTCCTTCTGCCCAACCAGCCTCCACCAGGAGGAAGGAGGCAGTGATCAGTTCCTGACACCACTGCTCAGGGGCATCAGGGTCCCAAGAAGATTTTTGCCTGTTGGAGGGAAACACAAACCTTTAAAGATACCAGCAGTTATGATGACCTACTGAGGTGACAACTGCATGGATGAGAGACAAAGATGGGACAGAGAGGTCATGTTATCTTTTTGAACACTATGAATTATCTGTTTGAAATAGTACATTGAAAATGTATGTCTCCAGTGGAACTTGCTCATCTCTAGTTAAGCAGATAATTTTACTCAACATGGATGAAGCATCCCCACATGTGACTTGGGGGAAATGTATTTCCATTGGAAGTCTTCTGAGAGATGTTTCCCAGTCCAGTGGACATAAGGCAAAAGTTTGTGGTTTGGTTTGTTTTTTTCCTCAGTCTGTAGTGCAGGCTCAAGGGACCATGGAAAAGGCCACCATCATCATCCTTCTTTGAACATCACCCCCATACCACTGCCCCTCTGAAAAGCAGGACCAAAGACAACTCTGAGGTCCCACCTTGTGTGCCTGAGGGCTTCCATCCCCCAGATGGGTCCCTTGAGCAAGCCAGGCTGGTCCACCTAGCAGTCTCCCTTGCTGTTGGTCTACACTCCCTCCAGGGCATCAGTAGAGGGCAGGCAATCTCCACATCTAGACCCAGTGCTTGCTCAGAAGAGACCCTTGATTCATATTTGTTGGACTTTCCTGGCTCAGTTCTAGTAACTGGACACTGTCCATCCCCAAGGTGAAAGGTTAGGCTGGGCTATGGCGTTTTGCTGCTGAACCCCATTGGTTGACTAAAGTTCCACTCTTTTCCTGAAAACTACCTTGTTGCATTCATAGGCCTAATTTGGTCTCTGGGCCCTGCATTCTTCTAGTCATACTCTACAGGTCGCTAGGCTTCCTCCTCTCATCTTCACCCTGGGCATCCTTCCCATGCCTAGGGCCAAAAGGAACACCATTGCCATGTTCAGCCTGTTATCCTAGATCTCTCAGCACCCTGGACTACCTGGGCTTTTGCTGTGCTCTGTGGATAGATCTAATTTGAGCTTCCAGTTATTCCCAGACTGGCCCATTCTCCTGCAGCAGAGCCAGCTGGCTTTTCCCCAAACCACGATACCCTTCTCTGTACATTTCTGAGTATGACTTTCATAGTCCATTTTAGCATGCCTTTGTGTATGTAAAATATAACACTAAAACTATGTGAATAAGCTTGGGGATATGTAACAAAATCCACTCTATCCCAGCCCAAAGTTTCCCAAAAGGCATTGAGAATTAACAAAATGTAAAAATCAGAAGATGCCTGAGAAATACTTTCAGTGCATGCGTTTTATTGTGCAGAACAGGACACCGAGGCCTAAGATTCCATTCCAAGAGCTAGCTAAGAGTAGGACCACACCAGTGCAGTTCTCTGAGTTGGGGCCAGCAGCTGGCTGGCTGGCCTCCATGATCGGGACTGGAAACCCAGGCACTCCTTCCCAGTTCCTACAACCTGCTTTTCCAGATTGACCTCTTTGCCTAAGCTTCCAACTTTGTTCTGAGCACTCTGCTCTTTCATGACTGGGCTTCTCTGGGTTGCTCTAGCCTCTTTCCTTATCCCCATTAATACACACCAAAATGCATTAGCCAAAATGGAAGTGTGATTCCAAGCATTGTGGGGTGTGTGTGTGTGTGTGTGTGTGTGTGTGTAGATTCCATCAAAAAATCTGGTCAAGAAGGAGGTGGAGCCACCCAGAAGGTTGTGTATGGGGTTTGGGCTCAGTCATCCTCCTTACATCCTCATGCCATGGATGGTAATTGAAGGCTGGCTGTAATTCCTTAAGCTCCTTACATAATCTCACCAAGTTCTTATGGAACAGATAAAACAACAACATTCCAGAGAATTCGCTCTCAGTCTGGGTTGACATGTGTTATAACAGCTAGCTAAAAGAGTCAAAGGAAAACAAGAGTGACCTTAGTTACCCAGTTCTCAACCACCCGTTTGTTCTTTAACCTGTTGTGTAGATACCTTGGAAATTCACTCCAGGAGATTCCCTTAGTGGATGTTAGATTAATGCCTGATCTTCCAACAAGAGCATCACCAGAGTCCTGATAGCCAGTTGTGAATACCCCAGTGGAGCGGGGAGTTTAAAACATGACCTCTCCTCTCTCCATTTGACTCCCCTTATTCTGTTCTGGGCCTCCCTGGAACTCTCAGTCCTTTCCTTTGCTGACACTGCCTGTCTCCTCTGTGAGGATCTCTTCCCATCCTCTCCCAAACCCCAAACCCAGCTTTTCTCCACCTAACTTGCTCTCTTAAGCCTAAATAAGATGTCCTTCCTCCAAAAGGCTTTGACCAATATCTAGTAATGTTTCAGAGTTGGATGAGGCCTTGAAATATTATTTTCATCCATTGACCAACTCCTTTTCTACTTTCTGGCTGAACCACAGATTTTGGTAACTATATCACCATATAGTGTTTACATATGTTCATATGATACATTCATGTAGGAGTATTACCCATTTAAGAATATACTGACCATCTACTATGCAAGAAGTGCTGTTTTCAAAATGACCTCTGCTCTTGGACAAGCTTGCAATTAAGCGCGAGCAATTAATATGTGTTTTTTTCCGGGGGACAGGGGGTTACCAGGGATTGAACTCAGGGGCACTTGACCACTGAGCCACATACCCAGCTCTATTTTGTATTTTATTTAGAGACAGGGTCTGAAGTAGTTGCTTAGCACCTCGCTATTGCTGAGGTTGGCTTTGAACTTGAGATCCTCCTGTCTCAGCCTCCTGAGCCACTGGGATTATAGACATGCGCCACCACGCCTGGCTTAATATGTGTTTTAATAATTGTAATCATAGGACAGACTAGAACAGACAGGGAGGAAATGGAGGTTGTTTATGGGTGTGTGATGAAGGTCAGAGTGTAGAGATGGGAATGATCTGGAGTGTTTTGTGACCAGAGGTGGGCTGAGATGATTACTCAGGTGTTTCTGAGTAGTGTGGGTTTGAGGCTCAAGGGAGTCCACTCAAGTCTAGGATGAGACTGATAGTCTGGGAGTCAAGTCTCCAGGATCAGAACTTGAATATGAAGTCAAGAATTTAACAGGCCCTATAGAGAGGGAACTAGTAGGGCTGATTGGACTGAGAGGATCAGAGAGAAAATCATCTCAGGATCAGACAAGAATTCAAGATTAATAATCTTAGGGGAAGATTATTAATCTGTACACGAAGTGATCTAAGTTCACAAACTTGGGTGTATAAGAAATATTGCATTTCTCTATCTTCTTAAATAAACCGAAATCTATGAACGGTTCTTGAAAGAAATCTTTTAAGTGAGACAGCCAGACACTTGTAAAACTTCAACAACAAATACTGTGTGACTCTACTTACAGGAAATTAACTAGAACAGTCAAATTCACAGAGAACAAAAGAAAAGGGATGGTTACTAGGGACTGGGTAGGGGGAGGGATGGAGAGTTAGTGTTTACTGGGTCCAGAGTTTTCAATTTGGAATAAAAAAAAAAATGCTGGAGGTAGATAGTGGTGATGGATATACAAAAATGTGATAAACATGCCACTGAAATGTACACTTAAAATGGTGTAAATGGTACATTTTATGTTCGTATATGTTTGCCACAATAAAAATAAATAAATAAACCTGAAGCTGACTGACCCCAATTCCAATGGGCTTAGTGGAACTTCAGTTTTAGTTTCCTCTGGGTTGTATAGTGGGGGTTCTCTTCTTCTCTGAGGGTTATGCAATGGTCCTCTGGTTTTTTTGCTTTTCCAAATATTTTTATTTGCTTTTCCAAATACTTAGGACAATGGCCCTGATCATTGGTCCACACTGGTGGTCATGTGGTCCCCCAAAATGGGCTCTATTGCTTTGGGCTAGAAAACCTGGTGCCTCCCCATTATATCTCACAGACTTCCGTCCTCCTCATGGAGTTCTTCCACCAAGTAATGCATCATTTCCCACTCTCACTGTACCAGCCAGCTCTCTCTTTTCTCTCATTGGTCTGGGAAGGAAACTTTCCACCCAGGTCAGCTTCATGGGTATGTGACCTATGCAGGAACACAGGGCCCTGTGCTTCTAAGGATACTGTGCTGGGTTCAATGCTCTACTGCCACTATTTTGAGGTTTTCAATAGACAATAAATCCCACATTTTCATTTTGTTTAGGTCCTGAAAATTATGTAGCCTGTCTTTCCTTCTTCCTTTCCTGGTTTCTTTCAAAGGCATATACCTTTCTTCCCTCTCCTTCAGAAAAACCACCCCAATGTGCTCAAAAGAGCTCAAAAGGAAGGCATCCAACAAACATCAGCTGTTGTTTGAGAAATGATGACTTCTCCAAAGACCAAAGGAACTGGATACCTGCTTGACCCATGACCAAGGGGAATATACAGGGAGAAAACATGCTATCTAATATTTCAATATAGAATCTGTAGCTCACATTCTTGTACCTTTGGCACTTGCAAGCTTCCAGATGGTGATTGCTTTATCAGCCACGAAGTCTTAAAGATAGATTTAGGAGTCATCCTCATAGAGGGGGGAAATTATGTGAGTAGATGAGTCCCACTGTGAAGACGAGAACAAAAGAAGACAAAGAGGTCAATATGGAACCACAGGGACCTTGCTGAGATTTGGGAGCACTATGTGGAAGCAGAGACAAGGGAGAAGGAAAGACCTATTAAGGACCATTCCACCAAAGGCCTAAAATGAAAATTAGGATTCAAGCATTGTCAAAGTGGTCAAGAAAAAATAAAGTTTCCAACAGAAGTTCATTATTATCAAAAAGAAAACAAGAAACAAAAAAAGGATCATTAGTTTAGGGATTTTGTACTTAGCAGCATGGTTTGTGAGCTCACAAGGGAGCTAGAAAGGAGAGATAGTGCTTTTGTGGTAAATTCTGCATTAGGAGGAGTTGGGGATTGCTATTTGCCTGTGTAGCTGGGAATCTGGTGGATCTTAGCTATCAATATGCTAATTAGGTCCTGTATATGGACCTATATAGTTGTGATCTCAAATGATCTTTAAAAATTGACTAATAGCTTTATTGAGGAGTAATGCACATAGCACAATATTCCTTCATCTATTTTAAGTGTATAATTCAATGATTTTATTATATTTACAGAGCTGTGAAATCATCCTCAGAATATAAGCTTAGAATATCTCCATCTTCCAAAAAGCAAACCTTAAATCCAACAGTTGCTTTCCATTCCCACTCCTAGCCTTAGCCAACAATTAATTCTATTGCTATAGATTTGCCTTTGCTGGAAATTTCCTAAAAACAGTATCTATCTATCTATCTATCTATCTATCTATCTATCTATCTATCTATCATCTAATTCCTTTGTGTCTGGTTTCTTTCACTAAGCACAATACTTTTGAGATTCATCCAAGTTGTATCAATATGTCATTCTGTTTTATTGCCAAAAGGTACCCCATTGTGTGAGCAGACCACATTTGATCCATATACCAGTTGTTGAACATTTGAGTGACTTGCACTTTTTGGCTATTGCCAATAATGCCGTGGTGCACATTTGTGTACAGGTCTTTGTGTGGACATATATTGTCACTTCTCCTGGGTAGATACATAAAGGTGGAATTGCTGGGTCAGACAGTAATTCTCTGTTTAGCATTTTGAGAAATTGCCCAACTGTTTCAAAATGGCTGCACTACTTTACATTCTCACAGCAATGTGTGAGGGTTCTGATTTTTTGCGCATTCACGCCAACACTTACTTTATTTTTTATTACAACTACTCTGGTGGGGTATCCAGTGTCATTGCACTGTGGTTTTGATTTGCATTTCCCTAATGACTAGTAATGTTGGGCATCTTTTTCTGTGATATTTGATAACTTCTTTGGGGAAATGTCTCTTCGAATTCTTTTAACCATTTGTAAAAGTGGATTGTTCTTGTTTTTAGCAGTAGGAGTTCTTTACATATTCTGGATATAAATTTTTAATGAGATATATGATTTGCAACCTAGGCTATGGGTTGTCTCTTCACGTTCTTGATGGAGTGCTTGGAGTACAAAAGCATTTAATGTTAATGAAGTCCTATTTATCAATTTTTCTATCACCATTTGCAATTTTTCTGTCATATCTCAGAAATAATTGCCTAAGTCAACACCACCAAAATTTATACCTATGTTTTCTTCTAAGAGTTTTGTAGTTTTATACTTTAGCTATGTTTAGGTTTGTGACTCATTTTGAGTTATTTTTGTGTAGAGTGTGAGATATTTGCCCCAGTACCATTTATCGAAAAGACTATTCTTTCCCCAGTGAGTTTTTTGAAATCTTTGGGTTTTCCAATTTTATTTCACAGATATATCAGTGAAATAGATATATGTTTTATATAAAAATATATATATACACACACATATATATACATATACATATATGATGCCATGGTGCACATTTGTGTACAGGTCTTTGTATGGACATATATTGTCATTTCTCCTGGGTAGATACATAAAGGTGAAATTTCTGGATGCTATGGTATATATATCTAGTATATATATCTGTCCTTATGCAGGGATCACATTGTCATGAATACCATAGCTTTGTAGTAAGTTTTGAAATTGGGATGTATAAATCTTCCAACTTTGTTCTTTTCGAAGATTGTTCTGGCTCTTTTGAGTCATTTGTTTCTTCATGTGAAATTTAGGACAAGCTTGCCAATTTATGCAGAAAAGTCAGTTGGGATTTTTATAGGGATGGTATTGAATCTATAGATCAATTGGGAGAGTACTAACATTTTAATAATATTGTCTTTTGATTCATGGACATAGGATATCTTTCCATTTATTTTTATTCCAGTGTATATGAACAGTGCTTTGTAGTTTCTAATGAACATTTTTGTTAAATATTTCTAAGTATTTTTTTTCTTTTTGAAGTTGTGAATGAAATTATTGTCCTAATATTTATTCATTTTTATAGTGGGTATTGAATGTAGGGTGCTATACCACTGAGCTAAATCCCCAGTCCTTTAAAAAAAATTTAAATTCAAATTTTGAGACAGGGTCTTGATAAGTTGCTGAGCCTGGCCTTAAACTTGAGATCCTTCTGTGTTAGCCTCCAGAGTTATAGGCATGCACCACTGTGACTGGCCCTAATTTCATTTTTACAGTACATAAAATACAACTTTTAAGAAGTGCTCATTTTCTATCCTGATACTTTGTTGCATGTTTAATTAAATTATAATAACTAATTCTACTAGTCTAACTAATTCTAATCATTTTTATGGATTTCTCAGGATTTTCTGCATACAAGAATCTACAAGATCATATTTTCTGCACATGAATACAATTACTTTTCCTTTCTAATCTTAATGCCGCCAATTGATCTTTATACTGATCTTGAGAGTTAGATAAGGACATTAACTCCAGAGAAGTTACCTTCTTCTCTATCGATCTAGTGTCTGAGATCACTTAGCCAAGCAGTGAGCACATGAGGACCACAACAGAGGACTCTGCCTCCAGCCCTGCCACTCTGCCTGTTTCCCACGCTGCCTCTGTGTGGTAGAGGCAGAATCTGGAAGACAATGGAAGGCCTATATTCCTGCAGATTTGCTATTTGTCTTCCTTGGTTACAAGAAGCCAGACTTGGTCAAGCAGGGAACAGAATGTACGTTTCCCAAACATCGACAGTATTTTGTGCCATGCTCAGTGCTACACACCTTCAAATGTGATCCTCGTAAAACCTGGAAGGCAGGCACAATCATCCTCACTTCACAGATAAGAACTTAAATTACTTGTTCAAGATCACAGAACACATAAATGGAAAAACCGTGAGTACACAATTTTGTGTTCCTCTCAGGACATCGGGCCACCTCTTCCTTCCTGCTCCCAAGGAAGTGCTTCTCAGGGTAACGCTGTCCTGTGCAGCCATCTGGGCCTCCGAAGGAGATCCTGTTGTATCCCTACAGTGCGTGAGTCACAGCCTTTCCAGGCTTCCTCTAGACTGAGCAACCTCATGGCTAACTATTTTTTTAAACCCTCCTTTGTGTGTTTCAATGGACAATGTGAACAATAAGCGCTTCTGGGGCTGAATATAAAAGAGAGGATTCAACCTCAGACACTTAGCTACTTATCTCACATCGCCAAGGCTGCACAGTGGTGAGAGACGGTTTGAACAGGCCTCTTTTGATAAGCCACATCTGGGATGCTGACCAAGACCACCAAGAGGCAGCTCTGGTGTGGTTGCTCCTGATTGTACTTGGATAGGGGGACTGGGATGCAATGGTGGTCTCCATCCCTCCCGACCTGCCTCTTGCTCCCTGACATTTCTGTAGGAACTCAATAAATTTCTCTTTGCTTTTGCTTTAAAGTTACTTGTACATGCTTTATCCTAAACTGTGTCCTTCCCCATCCCATCCCCAACTCCTAAGAGAAAGAAAAGTCCTGCTGCCAATCAATCAAGGGTGATGATTTTAGTCTTAACAGCAGATGAAAAATCCAAATGAAAGTGACAAAAGTCACTTCAGACCTGGCTTTATAGGTCTTTTCACCCTCTTCTCCCCAGTACCAGTCCACGCCCAACGCAGGATAGGTTCTAAGATCCCAAAGCAGGAATAAGCGTCATTAAGTATTTTATAAATGCTATCAAATATTATAAGAGGCAAGTGGACACCGAACAAATTCTTACAGTTTACCTTTTCAGGAAATTCCAGATTGGTGAGTAGTCCAACACTCTGAAGGCTTAAAACAACTTCTTCTGTTTTGCCCAAGAGATTTTGGGTTTGGGAGTTTAAGCCAATTATAACTGAGAGTCTGGAAAAGTCCTCAGAAAAAGCAGTTCCCTCAGGCGACTTGGTGTGAGGTAGAAGGTATCCTATTTTAGCTGAGCTACTTCCAGGTGGTTTCGTGGTCAGCAGGAGAATATGAATTTTTTAATAACTTGAAATAAAAAGGCAAGGCTTCTGCCAAAACAAGATTACCTTGTATTTTACTTAGCCATGTTTTATACGCTCTCAGTTCATTGCCAAATCCAACCATTCATCCCATCTCATGAGCTGCCTTCCTATCTACATTCACATGCAGACCCTGGACTGGTCACCTCTTCTATCTCTTACTGTGAGGGAAGATCTTACTGTGAGGGAAGCCAGGACAGACTGAATGCAGGAGGCTCTGGTTCTAGTCTGGGCTGAAGAGAGAGCTCAATTTTATTTCCTCAGAAAAAAAGGCATTTTAGACTCAAGCTTCTTTTCTAAAATAATGAGGGGACCGAGCATTCCCAGGAGTGAATCCGAATGTTACTGCAGAGTCCTCTTTATGTTCTACCCTTTGGATCTCTCACTCCTGCCTATTTCCTCCTGCATCCTTCTGACCTTTGCTCTTGTCAACAGAATGGCAGGGCTACTGTTTGATCCCGTGCCCTTGTTCCCAGCCATCACTGCTAAACTGAACCAGAACTCAGCATAGGGCAGCAAACCAAGACCGGTGTTTGCACATTTACTTTTGAAAGCATGAGTTCAGTTCTCCTGGTTAAGACTCCAAGTTAAGATTTAAAAAGAGGGTAAATGACCTGGTTTGAGGTAGGACTGGGGGGGTTTAGAAGCCTAGTCCAGAAATTTCTGTTTAGAATCACATCCTTCACTACCAATTTCCCTGAAGAACAAAGTTAAATTCTTTGGGGGAAATATCTAATGGACTCCATCCCCCTCTGGTCCACAAAAGAGTAACCCCCACCTAGAGTCATGGCAGCCAAGGAGAGCTGCTGAGAGAAGAAATGTCCTGGTGAAAACATGAGGAACTATTTATTATATCAACTCCAATCCACTTCCCCAGCTCAGCCCTGCTCTCGGGGCAGCTGAGAGCTACTCAGTTCTGTGGCTCAACCCTGACACAGACTGACAGACCCAGGCCTTGGGGCCACCCTACTGGGTCACAAATGGAAAGTTCAGGAAATTAAATTCTAAGAGAATCGCACATACATTTGCTTGCTTAATGACATTTCCTGTCATTTTGCCTCCTAACCATCTTTTTAGATCTATTTAGGTTCAAGTCTAAATGCTAATAAGGCCAGAGTTTGACTTCTACCTGGAAACTGGTCCTTCTATCACATAACAACAGATGAAATGCAAAAATAGCTGCATCCAGGAGCCCAGGAGATTAACAATTAATCTCACATTTGTGGGTTTAGGAGGTCTCAATTTGAAATAATCTTCCCTTGTTTTATTAGCAATACGTTCTCCTGATTTTCTTCTTCTGGGAACTTCTCCTTTAAACTAAACAGATCCTAAATTTTCAGTTTGGGGACAATTGGACATCAGCTTTCACATGTGGCTTCTTCTGAAATCGCTTTACCTCTTCCATGAGATCCCTGTCCGTGGACTCATGGGGGCTTTTCCTAGTAACCACCAGCTAATCCAGAGTGGCAACATGGAAACTTCTAGTCAAGTGTTCACCCCCCACGTAAGTAGTGCACAGTTCCCAAAACTTTAGAAAATACTGGGGGAGGGGTTGTGAATACTGGGCAGCTGGTGAAGAAATTATCTTCTTTGCTTGAAACACAAACCTAGGACAATATTTGATTTTGATAAATAAAGTTGGTTTGGTGTTTTTAAAAAAATGTTTGCTTTCTAAGTCTTGGAATTTACCCCACAGAAGCCAATCTCAGGTAATATTTTCTTAAGGAGACATCACTAGGAAAGACTTCAGACACAATGTAAACCAAGACTTGATTTCTAGAATTGAAACATAAACACAAGAAAAAGAGCAAAAGACCCCTGGGTTTGTTCAACCCATGGTCATGTCACATTCTTTCCTGGGTTGGTCTTCTAAAAGAATATGCTCCTTTAAAGTTAGCATAAAGGGACTTGTAACAAGATACTTTTGCTTCCATAAATGATCTACTATGACTCTAGCATCTAATAATCAATCTTATTTTCATTAAAGAATGTATGCTCCAGGAGAGGAGAGACTTTGTCTTGTCCCAAGCTGTATCTCAGTTCCTGGATGAGTCCTGGCTTGTGCATTTGTTCATTAAACAATATTTTTAGAGTGTTTTCTGTGTGGACACAATAGCATATAAGTGTTCATCATTCATTCATTCATTCAAAAAGTATCTATTGTCTTCTAAACCCTCCAGATTCAAATGAGCAAAATAAAGCAAAGTTTTGACTCTCATGAAACCTAATTCTTATGCAATGCTACAGACAAATAAATAAGTACAGATAATTAATGTCAGGTGGTAATGCATCCTCCTGCCCTCTTTTTTTTTTAATATTTTTTTTTAGTTGTCAATGGACCTTTATTTTACTCATTTATTTATATGTGGTGCTGAGAATCGAACCCAGGGCCTCACACATGCAAGGCAAGTGCTCTACCACTGAGCCACAACCCCAGCCCCCTCCCCACCCCGGCCCTCTTTTGTCTTTTTGCTGTACTTGGGGGTTGAACCCAGGGACTCAGGTGTGCTAGGCAAGCACTCTATCATTGAGCTACCTTTCCAGTCTTTTTTATTTTTGATAGGTCTTGCTAAGTTTCCCAGATTGACTTTGAACTTATAATCCTCCTGCCTCAACCACCCAAGTAGCTAGATAGTAGGCATGAGCCACCATGCTCAGCTCAGGTGATAATACACTCTAGAGAAAAAGTTAGAGAAAGTGAAAGGGCACAAAGAATGATCAGAAAGTACCCTTTTATTTAAGGTAGTTTGGGAATGCCTTTCTGATAAGATGCACTTTGAGCAGAGACCTATAAGGGAGCTGGCTAGGTAGATAACTGAGAACAAAGTACGCCACACGGAGGGAACAAAAATGGTAAAGAGGCATGCCTGGGATGTTGGAAGGACAGCCATGAGCCAGCATCGCTACAGCAGAAAGGAATCCTGGGAGAGTGCCTAGAGGATGAGGTCCTAGAGGTAACAAGCAGTATGGTGGTTATGACAATGTGCTTCCCGGATCTCCTGCTGCAGGGAAGAGAGTTAATGGACAGTCCCATCTGCTGCCCTACCTAGTCCATCATGTCGATGCCAAAGCCTCACTTCTCCTAGGCTAACGTGGGTTCTAGTGCAGACCCGTCCCTCTAATGAGTGACTTTGGTGTGAGGATCTCCACCCATCAGACTGAAATTTCCTTCGAATGGCCCAGGCCCTTTGTAGCCATTCTCTTCCTTCCCCAACTCCTTGCACAAATGTCAGATCTCCATGAATGAGATTTTCCTGCCTACTCCTGCTTCCTCCCCTTTATCTGCAGCTGGTGTATAAATGCCCTGCATGTATCTCCCCTCTGTGTCTGCTTTGTAAAAGGTCTTGAGCTGGCAAGAGGCCACAAGTAGGTTCCTGTAGGTTATGGTGCAGACTTTGGATCTTGTTCTGAATGCAGGGAACGGTTTGGAGGGTCTAGAGTGGAGCGGCACTGTGCTTCAACTTTCGTTTTAGAAAGGTGCAAATCAAGACAGTCTTGGGCAAACTCCACCCATGACCCAGTAATTCTACTCCCATGTATATACTCACCAAAACTAGTGTTTCTTGTTGTCATGATGGCTTGGTATGAATTCAGTACAATTTAACCTGCTTTTTAATTTTTGAATTTTATTTATTTATTTTTTGATACTGGGGAGTGAATCCAGGGGTACTTCATCATGTAGCCACATTCCCGGCCATTTTTGGTATTTTATTTAGAAATAAGGTCTCACTGAGTTACTTAGGTCCTCACTAAGTTGCTGAGGCTGGCTTTGAACTGGTGATCCTCCTGCCTCAGCCTCCCAAGCCTCTGGGATTACAGGCTTGCACCACCACGCCTGGCTTAACTTTAATTTTTAAAAAAATTTTGAGACAAAGTCTAAGTTGCCAAGACTTGCCACATACATGCCATTCTCCTGCCTCAGCCTCCTGAGTTCCTGGGATTACAGGTTTGGGTCACCTGCTTTTTTATATGCATGCTATGTTAATTATCTAATGATTCAAGTTCAAATGCTACTGGGCTTATGATGCAGTTATGCCCGGATAAACCCATAATAAATTGAAAATATTAGAAGTTGAAAATGCATTGGATACACTTCACCTGCCAGATAACATAGCTTAGCAACAGCTCACTATAGAATATTGGTTGTTTAGTCTCATGGTCTTGTGGCCGACTGGGAGCTGCAGGTCCATGTCCTCCACTTCCAGCATCTCAAGAGAGTGTGGACCTACATGTCACTACCTCGGAAAAAGATCAAATTCAAAATTTAAAGAACAGTTTCTAGCAAACATGCCTTTGTAAAGTTGAAAAATCATAAACCAATCCACTGTAACTTGGGAACTGTCTGCATTTCATCAGTTTGGAAAACTCTCAGCCATCATCTCTTGAAGAATTGCTCTTCCTCCATTCCCTCTATTTTTCCTTCTGGCCTGTCATTAGATATAATACAGATCTCCAATTCTGTTCTTAGTTTCAATTTTTCTTTTCTAAATTTTACCTGGTTATTTATTTGTTCTATTGAGGTTTACATGATAGCAGAGTGCAATTTGATTCATTGTACACAGATATAGGATAACATTTGATTTCTCTGGTTGTATGTGATGTAGAATCACAACATACATGCAGTAATACATAAAGCTAGGGCTATGATGTCCATCATATTCCACCACCTTTACTGTCCCCAAGCCCCTCCCCCCTTCCATCTCTGTGAACAGAGTTCCTCCATTGTTCCCGTGTCCTCCTCCCCATTATGGATCAGCATCCACTTATCAATGAGTACATTCAGCATTTTACCTGGTTATTTTTGATAGTTTCTTGCTCTTAGCTAATTTTGATTCTATCTTTTATTTTTAGAATATAGCATAAAACATATTTTATGTTGTAAGTAGTATCATTCCAAACTGTAAAGCCCTTGGATAGTATCTGTACTTATAACATTCAAATTTAATCTATTCCATTGGCCATGGAAAGTTAACAATTTAAAATTAAAAGCTAATTACCTATTAGCTATGTTGAGTGTTCTACATACTCAACATTGGCCTAATACAATCAGTTATTCTATTTATTTTTCATTAGTCTGATAATCTGGCTTAGAACTAAGAAGAAGCAGAAATCCCTCAGTACAACAGTGTGTCCAAAATGGCGTACACACAGTACTTGTGAACATTGCATTAGAGTGCTGTAGCACAGTTTTTCCCCAAAGAACTCTCAAATATTTTCATGTTTATTAACTCATTCATCCTTTAGATTTCAAAATCTGTTGGGAAGAGGTGAAAACCCCATTTTAGAGATAAGAAATCAAGCCTTCGAAGTTTGTAGCTGAATACAGTGTCTCACAAGGCCGAGGCCTGGATTCTTTCTCTTGCCCTTTTGTTTCTCCTATGGCGACTGCTTTCAGGGCTTGGGCAGAGAAGAGAATGTGTTGATAATTTTATCATAGGCTTTGATGTTTTCATGGACTGTGCTAATTCTCATGACTAAAAAATCTTATTAAGTCACTTTGAAAAAGGTTCAGTGAACTCTACTAGTTTTTTTCTAGGGACCCCACCAACCTGAGAATGAGTACTCAGGGTAACGACACTCATTATGCCTAGCTCAGTGGCCCTATCCTGTAGGTACTTAGAGCTCGGATACTTGGCAAAGTCCTTTGCCTCGGGCAGGTCAGTGCAGAGGGAGGTGTGATCTCCATGGCCCCATGGACAGGCTGCGTGGCACACTGCTTAAAAGCCCTATCCCACGTCAGTTCTACTTCCTAATGCCCTTGAGCAGGTCTTTTAACTTCTCTGAGCTTCCATCTGCTTACCTATAAAAAATAAAGATAGGGGCTGGGATTGTAGCTCAGTGGTAGAGTGCTTGCCTGGCACATGTGAGGCACTGGGTTCGACCCTCAGCACCACATAAAAATAAATAAATAAAGATATTGTGGGAAAAAATTCTTAAAAAAAATAAGGATAAATGGTAAACTTATATACTATGAAAGAATTCAACAAATAATGCTGGGAATACACTTTGCACCTTACTTGGTGTAGCTTTAGTGTTTGAAACTTATTACCTATGATGATGAAGATGATGCTTGGAAAGGCCTTGGTCTCATGGCCAAGGCTGTTGCTTCTAGAGTCAGATTTCTATCTCCACCACTTACCAACTGTGTGACCTTGGGAGAGACTCAAGGTCTCAGTCTCTGTTCAATGGAGATGATAATGGTATGTAGCTCATAAGATTTTTGTATGGACTGGTTTTGCCCAATACCTTTCTCCTCCTTCATCTCTTACCCCTGGCTCCTGCATATACACCCACCTCCTTCATGGACATCTGATTCTGTGCCACTGAGGGACAAGATGACAAGATGTTAGTGGGGGTGATGGGTGACAGCAGATTTAGCCCATGTCTTCCAATCCCAGGCTTTTCTTTCATTTGCTGTGCTGCTTCTTTCCACCTTTTGGGTGGGAATGAAGACCACCCTTGCTGTCGGAGGGGCTCCTACTTCTGCACGCTCCAGTACAAGAGTTCATCTCTAGTTTTCCAGTTGTTAGTGGGGTTTCCATTTAGAGAGAATGTCGAGTTTTTTAACCACGTATCGACAGCTGACACGTTCCCATCCTAGTGATGGCTTTGCTTTTTCTCCATGGTGTCACAAATTGCCCTCTTTTGTAATGGTGGCCCCCAAAGAAGTCTTTTGTGCCATTTGATAGAACTCCTGACATCAACTCAATAGAGCGTTTAGAAGGGAAGGTGTGATTTCTCCGTTAATGGAAATAATAGCTTGCTTCAATGCACTAATTATTATGCAACTCATTTACATGGATTATCTCTCTGTTCATCCCTGTAAGAGGAAAAAATAGCATGTGACGTGTTTTCCTCACTGATTTTTAAGGGGGGGGGTAGATTCTAGTTTGCTGAGGCAGGGAAATGGGTGTGGGTTTGCAGGTTGGGAGTGTGGGACAGGCTATACTGAAGTCTTCTGCCAAAGGAAAGAGAAGCCGAGAGGCCTGTGGGTGTAGGGGTTTTGGGGATTGATATAGAGGAGAGGGCACCAGCAATCACAAGTGAGCATTGTGGGGCGAGGGGTCCTGTGAATCACAAGACCAAAGGAGAGACTGGGAAACTACCTGTAATGGGGATTTAGAGTAAGTGCTGTTCTCCGTGGGTTCTTAGGAAACCTTCAGTGACGTGGACATTGCTCACTAATGCTTTTGTCTGAGTCAGGCATTTCCAGTCAGTGCACAGAAGTAATGCTTTCTGCTTCAAAGTCATCATGGGGGGAAATAAGAGACAGCAAGCAGAGTTAGCAAATGACTGGCTTACGATGAAGAAACTGGGAGTCCCTCAAAGTGACTGGTGACACTGGGATTCAATATGGGCCTCCATTGATTCAAGGCCTGTGCATTTATATACTTTGCTAAACAGTCCGAAGTGCACTGTGATCCAAACATTTCGCCTTGGGCATCCCCTGGTTAGATCTTAGAACACATACAGCAGTAATTTCAAGCACATAGGCTTTATTTTTAAAATAATATTTTAGGGATGGAGATTTAACTCAATGATATAGCACTTACCTAGCACGTAAAAGACCCTGGGTTCAATCCACGGTCTATTATTCAATAGAATAATATTTTAAGATACTGTTGGGGTGCCAATTAAATATAAATTGGCTCTAACCCTGGCTCTGTCAATTACTGTTGGGGGAAATTTAGAAAACGTACTTCATCTGAGCCTTGGTTCTCTAATACTAATGTCTAGATGTAAAATGTCTGCTCTAAAAGGCTAATAAGGTGAGCAGATAATGAGGTCATTCCGGAAATTTCTCAGCACAGCACTTGGCACATAGCAAAAGTTGCTGTTCTTATATGGTTATCATTAGGTATGCAAATATCTTATATATTTCACTAGCTTGGCTTAGAATTAAAGCAAGAAGATCCAATCTATTTTGGAGTTGATCAGTTGATTGGTTGATTGATACTCTTTCTTATTTAAAAAAAGAAAACTGTTAGGCCCTCTTCTTTGTACTTAGGATTGAACTGAGGGGCACTTGAACACTGGGCCACATCCCCAGCCCTATTTTTGTATTTTATTTAGAGATAGGGTCTCACTGAGTTGCTTAGTGCCTCGCTTTTTCTGAGGCTGGCTTTGAACTCTTGATCCTCCCTGTCTCAGCCTCCTTAGTCAGCCTCCCTAGTTGCTGGGATTACAGGCATGAATAGAATAGGCCCTCTTCTGAGAGCTTCTACTTTTCAGTAGAGCTGATTCTTTAGATTTTTTCCCTTTCTTGCATAACTCGTCCTAATTTCTAACTCATTTAAATTTTCACCAGAGTCTAAACCCTCTCATCTCTTTTCTTCAGAGTTATGATGATATAATCTGCAGGGTCCCCAGACTCAATCCACTAAGTGTCCTCCCTGAGTGCATCACCAAACAGGCCCTTATTCCTTCTTTATCCTGTCCTTCTAGAATTTTCCACATATAGCCTGGGGTGACATTTCTCATACTGTCTTATGCCCAAGATTACACTGTCAGAGCCTGGAAGGCTGGGATCACGTCTTCCTGACCTTGACAATGTGCCTCTACAATAACAGACACCCAGAAATAAGTGAATGTTTAAACCAGAGTGTCTCCAAAGACATTTTCAACTTTGACTCTGTGATTTAAGAAAAAGATTCTCACAGCAACTTGCCAACACCTAAGCAGGAAAACTCCTTTCTATTTCCTTAGACATTTTTGGACTCTTCATATTTAGCCACCCTTTTGGGAGAAGGATAGAATCCTAACTTACAATGGTAAGCCCTAGCTAGGTGTAGACAGAAAATATATCATGGGGAAATGGCCAGCATTTCGTTGGGGGGGTTCTTCTTCCTGCCAAGGAGGGTGTAAGCCACCTGAGAAATGAAAGTCTAGAACAATTAGTGAAGAACAAAAGACAGTCAGAATTAAGTTTAAAGTTTGGAGTGCCTGGTAGATCCAGTCCCTGCAGGAGCTAGGACTAGACAACAAGAAAATGGCTCCCATGGTTTATTTAAGGGGTACATTGAGGGGCAGGGATAGGGTTACAGGGTTGGAGTCCTACTTGCAGTCATCAGGTTGATTGGCATCTTGGCAGGTTAGACCCATCTCAGAGGGGAAGTACTTGTGCCCCAACTACCTGAGAAAGCTTGGAGATGGAACCCTGCATCCCTAAATAGTCTCAATGCTCAGGTTAGTGGTGACATCCCCAGCCCCCACCTACTTCTCCAACATCAGTTCCCATTTCCTGCCTCTGCCAAACCACTCTCCTTCCTGTCTTGCGAGGGTGCCCAGTTGCCTGCCTGTTCTGTCTGACAAGAATACTCTTGTCCCACCAGGGTTCAGCACGACTGCCTCTCTGACATTGTCTTTGCTGTAACTCAAGTGTCATCTCACTCACTCCTCTTCCCAGGTCCCCAGAACCAAGGACACAGCACCTCAGGCACACACCCTCCAGTACTGTTTGACCCTCTTCACACCACTCCCTACATTTCTACTAGCTTCCATGTTTATTAATCGTCTTCTATCAGCTGCCAAACTGCTCGAGGGCAGGAATTCTATCTGTCTTGCTCACTATTCCTTTCCAGCACCTAAAACTGTGCCTGATACATGGGAGGTCTAAAAAAAAATTCAACATTTCTTAACAAGTTATATAAGCACACAAGTCTTTAAATGACCCACTGTATCAATATATCTACTTATTTTACCAAGGCAAGAAGTAGAGCTCAAGTACTCTGAATTTCTTCTTTTTAAAATGACTTAGATGAAACAATGATAAATGCACATCAATTGTGATGTGTCTAGTTTATAACACTCCTTAATGAATTCATTTTTTCATTATAGCGGGTCATACTTGGCAAAGAGAGATGCCATAACAAATTCCAGCCTACGTGCTCCTTTTACAGTGTCCACTGATGCTCACTCATTAAGTGGTGTGCCCCCTTTATAACACAGATGAACTTAATGATAGATACAAAGTGATGCTCTGTGACTTTGGATCTAGATCCTAGAGATGCCAGGCATTTTCTCCTTCTTCTCTTGGGCTGCTTAACCTTGGAAGCTGCCTGTCATGCTGTGAAGAAGCCCAGCAGCCAGGCAGAGAGGCCACATGTAGGTGTAGCAGCTGATGGCCCAGCTAAGGTCCCCTCCAACTGCCAGAGTAATGGCCTGCGGACACTTCCAGCCCTC
Organism: Geosciurus inauris; assembly: GCA_004024805.1. Lineage (NCBI taxonomy): Eukaryota > Metazoa > Chordata > Mammalia > Rodentia > Sciuridae > Geosciurus > Geosciurus inauris. The sequence continues at coordinate 54,770 of PVHX01004348.1, read as the reverse complement.
AGTCACCCCCAGCCTTTGAGTGGCCCCTGTTGGTGCCCCGTTAGCAGTGAAGAGCTTCACCTTCCAAGCCTTGTCCACACTCAGATTTGCGAGCTCAGTAAAGGATTATTGTTGTTTTAAGCCATTAAGGTTTGAGGCTGTTTATTTCACAGCAATAGACCACTGAGGCACCCACTTACTTCAGTCTGGGGGATACGCAGGCCATAGAAATCTCAATTTCCAGATAAGAGTTTCACTAATAAGGGAGAAATTTTGTGACTCTTCTAGAAGGATCAGATCTAAGCAATGATCTCCAGTGGATTGTAAAACCACTGGGTAAAGGCTGGAGGGAAACTGGATGGAAGGATTAGGCTGACACCATCTGAACTCACTGACCCATCTTACTGGGCTTTTTTTTTTTTTTTTTTGTACCAGGGATTGAACCCAGGGGCACTTAACCACTGAGCCCCAGCCCATTGGTTATTTTTAATTTTTGAGACAGTGTCTTACTTAGTTGCTTAGCGCCTCGCTAAATTGCTAAGGCTGGCTTTGAACTTGCAATCCTCTTGCCTCAGCTTCCCGAGCCATTATTGGGTGTTTTTAAAAAGATGAGGGAACAGTGAACACAGAGCAATATTAGATGATATTAAGCAATATTAGATGATATTCATATCATCTTGTGAAGTGTGATAACAATAGACTAGATTTTTGTGAAAAGTCCCTTAGTGTTGGAGACAGGCACAGAAGTATTTGCGATTTGTGATAGGTCTGGGATTTGCTTTTAAAAATATTACTGTGTGGGGAGGACATAGGAAAACTTTCTAAAAGGACAAAGGGTGCCAGGTTCTTTGTTGATATTTATCCTTCTGTTTTTGTACACTTGAAAATTTCCATAATAGAGAATTTTTAAACTGTGTCTGAGCTCTTTTGGAGAAGTCAACTTAGGTCGATAGCACTTTTAACACAAATTAAAGTGTGAGATTTGCCTGGGGTGAGTGGGCTTTGGAGAAAGGAAGAAAGGCAGATTGTGGAAGTCTGGAGCTCAGAGCTGTTTTCAGCTGAAGGCCAGGGCCTTGGTCTCCAGTGGATTTAAGTGGCCCCTCAACAGCCAGGACCCGGGCCAGGTGCTGTGAGCTCAGAAGGAAGAGGCCAAACTGCTAGAAATGGTCACCGAGCCTTTGTGATAGCTGCAGATAGATGAGGCCAGGGAAAGGAAAATGAAGCAAGGGACTGGAATCCAACATGTGTTGCTTTGAGATGTGAGAAGACTCTGGTGGCTTTTGTCAATGGAACAGAAGACACAGCTGGTTAAGGATGAGCAGAACTGAGGACTAACCTCCAGGACTCCCCATCTGCATCTCCATCTCTGCTGCTTCCTGTTTCCTTCAGTGCTGCCTGAGCTTCCCTCTCCAGGGAGCATGTTCCTTGGCCACAAGAAGGATGGATTCTTCCACCCTAAGGAACACAAAGGCAGGGCTTGAACTCATACAGGCTGGACCCTGGAGCAATCATCACTGAAGCCAAGGTGGGGAACTTTCTTGGACCAGTTTAGGATACATGCCTATTCTTTTTTTTTTTTTAATTTTTTTAGTTGTTGATGAATCTTTATTTTATTCATATATTATTTGTATGTGGTGCTGAGGATCGAATCCAGTGCCTCATACATGCTAGGCAAGCGCTCTACCACTGAGCCCCAGTCTCAGCCCTACATGCCTATTCTTTGCCTCCTTCCTATAGCCAAAGAAGTCAGGTCATGTAAGTCGCTGAGTGGGCCCAGTGTAGGGTGGAAGTGGAATTTCCAAGGAACAGCAGTAGCTTCTCCTAGAAGAACAAAAGGGTGCTAGAGGGTTGGGGTCGTGGCTCAGTGGTAGAGCGCTTGCCTAGCATGTGTGAGGCTCTGGGTTCGATTCTCAGCACCACATATAAATAAATAAGTAAAATAAAGATCCATCAACAACTAATAAAAATATTTTTTAAAAAAAGGGTGCTAGAAATTAAATGTCCACCACAGTGGATCATTACAAATTGGAGTTTGTTTGTTTTTTAAAAAAATCATTGACCTTAACTGAAAGAGAAATGAAGATGGGGGGGGGGATGGATAATAAAATACTAAATAAAAAGCAAAAGTCCTCAAAAATGGGAAACAAAACAAGGATTAGGATACGTGGTGGGGATTTCAAGCTCAATAGGACACTCAAAACCGAGTATAGCGCAGACAAGACCACAGATCCTCATTTCGCAGGTGGAGGGGTTCCGTTTGCTGCTATGACTAAAATGTCTTGGACCCGCCAGTGTCTTTATTCTTGATATGTTTAGCATATGTACAAGCACCTTTAAGAATTCTTTGATCCCTGTGGGTAACAAGAAGCCTGGACACCAGGTTGACCCAGCCTTGCATCTGAAAGAGGCTGCAAGTGGTGGAGATTATTTTAATCGCCAGTAGAGGGCAGTGCAGGGCCGGGCACGTCCCAGGCTCAGGGAGGGCGCTTTCCCGACGGTCCTGAACCTTAGGGTCAATTTCTTCTGAGACTAGGAGGCGCCCCTCTGCAATCTTTCTAGCGTCCTTGTCCCTGACCAAGGCAGATACGTAGCAATGCTTCTTTGCTTTTCCTATAAGGGACCTTGAGAATTTGCCTTAGGAGATGATGTGTAAATAGCATGTGAGAAATACACGGCTCAGCCTCATTCCTCTCTAGAAGCCATCAGAAAGTGCATATTATTTGATAGGGTTGTTCTTTAAAGGAGCATAGACGTTGGTGTGTATGTCCAAGGAACTGCTATGCTCCAGGACACCATGCTAAGGTTTCGTTTATCTGAAATCATTTAACTCAGCCGGGAAGTATGACAACAGTCATTTTTCAAATGGGGAAACTGGGCTGGAGGTGTAGCTAAGAGGTAGAGTGCTTGCCTAGCATCCGTGAGGCCTGGGGTTGGATCCCCAGCACCCTAAAAAAAAGAGAAAGGAAAAATAACTATACTTTTCCCACGATCATATGTGAATACCAAAGCAGTGAAACTCCACATCATGTACAACCACAAGAATGGGCTCCTCATTAGAGTAAGTTATGCTCCGTGTATGTATAATATGTCAAAATACACTTTACCGTCATATATATCTAAAAATAGCAGATAAAAAATAAAAATAATAATACAAAATTAAAAAATTTTTAACAAAGGAAAAACCCTTCTCGAATGAGGAAACCGAGGCTCACTAAAGTTTGGAGAATTCACACCAGTGAATGGCAGGGATAGAATTCCAATGCCCACATATTGGGCTTTAAAATTTGTTCTGCTGAGGCACGCACTTCTCACAGGTCCTGAATTCTTGCCAGTTCTCATCCTACCTGATGCTTTTTTTTTTTTTTTTAACTCAAAGCTTTCCTTTTCCAATGGTGTCTACTGCTTTGACTGGAAAACTATCAATACATCAAAAAGATACTTCTCACACCCAGCAAAGTGTTGAATTGCTCATTTGGGTTACTCTTTCATCCTTGAGGAAAATTATCTCAACACGTTTTATATATGCTGAGAGCACCCAAGGAGAATGATATACACAAATTATTAAGGGAAGTGCAGCGTCTACTTCAAGTGCATCCGTTAATGTGCTGATCACTACTGGTCATTGATTGGGGCATGTGGCTGTGGCCACAGTGATGATGTCTACAGTGATGTCATTAACTGGTCTCACATTATGGGTACATGTGGCTGTACGCTGTGAACTCAGGCCAGCATCATACCTACATCATACATTCTAGCAACAACAAACAGAACCAACCACACTGCCAAAAATCAGTTTGCTTGAAAAATATATAGAATGCAATAGTAATTGGAGCAACTATTAAAGCTCTACATGTTTATGTTAGAGAAATATGAAAAAATAAATGATCTATAGACTTTCAGTTATGAAGAAGATTTTGCTGAATATTCTCAGATTTACCCTTCCAGCTATAGGAAAAACAACAAAAGCAGCTAAAAATATATGAATGATGTTTCCTCCCACCTGCTAGGTTGAAAAGCTTCAAGATTCACAGTGAATTGGGCAGTGTCTTCCCTCTGTAGTGACAGTTAGCTAACCAAGACTAAATACCATTCTGGTCATGCCAATCTAGATACTAACAGCAAATAAGCACCAAAAAAAGAAAAAAATCACTCAATCTCAAAATGAAATGTTTAGGATGCTTAAAATAATAATTTTACAAAGGCATTAAACGTTGACAAGTGCTATGGTCTGAATATTTATACCTCTCCAAAATGTTCACCTCCCAGTTGATGGTGTTAGGAGATGAAGCCCTTGGGAGGAGATGAAGTCTAGAGGGCAAAGCCCTCATAAATGGGATCAGTGTCCTTATAAAAAAGACTGGAGAGAGACCTCTCACCATTTCCACTGTGTGAAGTCAAAGTGACAAAGTTGCCTGTGAACACACAAACCCTCATCAGACGGTGAATCTGCTGTCCCTTGATTTTACACTTCCCAGCCTGCCTGTGAGAAATGAAGTTCTGCGGTTTACAAGCCAAAAGAGAAAAAAAGGAGAAGGAGAACAGTGAGGTGGTGGGGGCGGAGGGGGGTAGTGAGCTTTCTTCTACTTCTTATCAAAACAAAGGAGAGGAGAATTTTGGTTTATTGGTTGGTTTGCCCTGGATGGAGCCACTGAAGTTACCATTTCTCCACACTCCTACATTGCTGGGGTTGATATTTCTCTATCAATTTCTAGCCTTCATGGTAAGTCCAGTAATAATTTGGTATCTGGTCCCTATGGATAGACATCACCCCTTGCCATTGCGGATTCTACAGCAGTTGAAAAGCTTGATTGGAGAATGTGGCTTGTATCCAAGACCTAACTGTGCCTCTTTTCTACAGAATTAAACTCCCTATCCTTATCCACCTCCTGCTCTGGTCACAGGTAAGAGGACTCCAGCAGTCCTTCTGCCCTTTGTGTGAGGAGAACTCCAGTCCTGGGTGAGTTTATGGGAAGAGAGTGGCAAAGAGCACTCCCACCACCTGCAGCCAGGCAGTACTGGAGGGGCTGGAGCCCGTTTTTTAATTTTAATTTTTATTTTACCAGTCACTAACTACTTTAGCATGAGGACCACAGCCAACCTGATGTCCCCGGGTATGAGGGTGATAGGTGGGGAAGATGGACGCTTCATCACAGCAGGAGGACTGAGGTGCTTCTGGTGCTGGCTAACTTCCATGTATGAACATATCAATGCTCAAAATAAAAAATTTCTCCCTCCAAACATCTACCATCTTTTAAAAGAACTCAATAAAATGGGAATGTGTCTCCAAAGAAATTCCATTTTACATGTACTAATTAACTCTTTTCCAACTTTGCACAGAGGTGAGAATGGATTAGACTATCTGGAAACGTCTTCAAGCTTTGATAGAATTGAGCTTTCCAAAAGTAAGATAGCTCAAATCAAAACTCCAAAACTTACATATTTATCCTTATTCAGGGAAGTAATTTTTGTTTCTTTTCCTGTATTCTAGGTGTTAAGGAATTGCACCAAGCTAGAAGGTGCTGCAGAAAAATAAAACAGTGCATTTTATTTTTTAAGTCCAGTGATTTCAAAATTATGAGCCTTAATGTCTCTAATCAAAAATATGTCCCCTTTTAACATTTTAGGGTTATTTTTGCTGCATTCTCTCCATTTCACACTATAATCAAAGCCTGTTATCTCGGTCTTGCAATATTTGTGACTCAGAGTCTAATCACGACTGTGTCTGGCACATACATCAGTAGTTGCTTTTAAAGATGTGCAAATTGTGAACTTTCTCTTTCAACTTAATCTTGCATATTTTATTTGAAACTATGTCTTCAACACACCAAAATCTGTGTTTGAACAAGTTAAGAAATAAAAGAAATATAAGAAAATAAAATGTATTTCCCAACAGAGTTATCTGCAAAGCAAATTTTAATTTGTAAGTTAGATACGTTGAGCAATGCTTTGTTAATTCCTTCACATCTCTTGAGTAGAAGGTAATTGTTTGGAAGTTCACTTATCAAAACAGCCTAAACTAATCCTCAGTGTTTCAAATGCTCAAGGGAAAGTACTAAGAGGGGTCTAGAAGTGTCGAATCTGACTTGGTTAGACTGCCTGACTCTGGTTTTGTATATCAAGATACTTCTTGGAGCTATGTCAATACTAGTGGATGTTCAGTTTCTAAAATGTCCCCATCAACTTGAGATCACAGATTTCAGCCTCTATTTCCATAGCTGGACTCTTTCCAGAGGAAGAGGTAGCTTAATCTTACCATTGTCTGACTGCCATCTCTCCTGTAGAGATATCTGTGGTCATGTTCATGCATGATATCTGTTAGCAAGAGTTAAGAGTATGGCTGGCATTCTGGAGACCTGTGCACCTCCATGGGGTCACTCTGCTGAAAGTCTCAGAATTAGGCCTGACTTATGATGTGATTGCTACTAAAATGACCAAAGCCTGGTAAAGTGGTGAGACCCTGTCATGGGAAAAGGTGCAGGTGCAGGCAAGGGTATGGAGGCTGAGTCAGAGAGACCCAGCTCTGCCCGGAGGCTCTGCCCTCTACTAGCTTTGTGGCCCTGGCCTCATCACTCAGCTGCTTGGATCCTTTCTTCTGCTGGCTGAGAAGAGGACAACTCCTAGTGTTAGGTTGAAGACTATGATGCAAATGTAAATTACCTAGTTCAAGTGGCAGAGGACTGATTCTTTCACCCATCCGGGGTCTAATTCAGCCTCTGATTCATGCATGGATTGCCCAAGGTGTTTCCTGAGCAGCCTCCTCCCTTGAGATCTTACCATCTTGTCCCCTGATTCCTCCTGTCCTTAGGATTGTCCACTCTACAGATTGCATAGTAGCACATGTAACAACCCTGATGATTCCCCTTTTTTGTGAGCTTCTTAAATGCTGAGAATTATTCTTGGAGGATATGTTCCAACACCTTCAGTGGATGCCTGTAATCGTGAACAGTCCCAAATCCTATACGTAATATGTTTTTCCTGAATATATACTTATGATAAAGTTTAATTTATAAACTAGGTGCAATGAGAGATTAATAATAATAAGAAGAACAATTATGGCAATATAGTAGGATAAAAGTTATGTGAATAAGTTTCTCAAAATACCTTATCACACTATTCTCACCCTTCTTCTTATGATGAGATGACACAGTGCCTATGTGATGAGATGAAGTGAATGGCACAGGCATTGTGATGTAGAATTAGGCCACCATAGACCATCTCCATTGACCCCTGCATTAGAGTTGAGATATATATCAATTATATACATATTATATATTTGATATATCTCAAATATATAATATATATTATGTACATATTATATACATATTTCAATTTGAAGTTCTTTGCATATATTATATTATAATATAATAATATAAAAGTGGAGGATGAAACCAAGAGGCCCCCTGGGGTACCTTCCATTTCTCAAATGTGTGTGGTACTATAACAATTTACAAGTCCCCAGTTCTTGTGTACTCTGATATTTAGTTACAATTTACAATTTATAGTACCACCCCCATTGTGTGGTACTATAACAATTTACAAGTCCCCAGTTCTTGTGTACTCTGATATTTAGTTAAGGACCCCTGCCCAAATGATCAATGTGATTTTCTGGAAAACCTCACTTACCTGTCAAGTTCCAGTTCCTCTGGGAAGTCCTCCCTTACCTCCCAGATGGTCTCAACTGCTCTTTATTCTACAACCCACTACGTCATGTATGCTGCTCCTTGTGCCACTTCTCACATTCTACTGTTATTGTGAACTAGGAAAAATTAAGGATGATTTTCATGGCAACAATTGGAGTTTCCAGGTAAAATACAGAACACCCAGTTAAACTTGAATTTCAGGTAAGGAACATATAAATTTCAGCATAAGTATATCCCATGGAATATTTGGGATATACTTATAGTCTAAAAATTCATTGTTTATCTGAAATACCAATTTTACTGAGAATTCTGTATATTTTTCTTAAGCCTTTCCTTTTCTTTTCTTTTTTCCCCTAAAATAAACCTGGCAACACTAACTATAGTGGCCTTCTAAATGAATGTCTGCTGTTCAAAGAAACACATTCTCTTTCTTTTTTTCTCCTTCTTTCTTTCCTTCCTTTTCTTTTTTCATTCAGCATTCTAAAGCTATGTAAACTTAGGAGTTAAGTAGGGATTCTGGAAAGTTGGCTTTTGAGAAATCTTTGAAATTTGGAGAAATATTTGGAGGTAGGGGCTGTGGAGGAGAGGATGGAGAAGAGGTGAATGAGGCTCACAAGATTGGGCCTTAGAATGAGAGGCCTAGAAGAAAGTCCTGCTGGGTTAACTGAAAGAACTGGGATGTCTATCATTCAATTTGAAGTTCTTTGCATTGCTCTCAATCTTCCCCTCCTCACCCTACCTATTAGTAAACTTCCATGCCAGCTTCCTGATCCACCAATAACTATCTAATAAGAAGTGTGCATCCCGATCCATGATCAGTTTCATCCCTTCTTTCAAGGTTGGCTGGTGATTGCTGTCCCTCTTTGTACAGAGAGTAAAGCATGTCGTTGTGTTGCCTCCTTATTTCCAATGATAAAACCATATAATTTCACTTGTAATGCATTACTATGGTTGCATAACACACTTGGTCACCATGATTCCCTTGGGCACTTGAAAGAATATGTGAAGATTAGCTTTTTACTACACAAACAATTTCAATAATCCAGCAAGTGGGCCAAGAAATTATCTTAACTTTTAAAGCTGATTGTTTTAGATGTACTTTTGGACAGGATAATGATCCAGAATGGGAGGTTATGAATTATTTTTAGCTCAGCTTTGGAAGAAATATGACATGAAATAGGCAACTAAAAACATTTAAGCATCATGACAGAAAGTAATAGCAAGTACCATGTGTGCAGAGTGGCAGGAATTTTAACTTCACTGGAAAAAAACTGCATTTACATTTGAGTAGAATGTAAATGGAATCATAGAAAAAATAGTTGGCCATGTGAATGTTGACATTGGCATCCTTTGAGAAGCTTTAAACATGTAGCCAGAGGAACCTTGTGAATGTGAACTTACTGATGGAAATGAGCTTTTGTGCTGCTATAACAAAATAGCTGAGGCTGGATAACTCATAAGGTAAAGAGGTCTATTTAGTTTCTGAACCTCGCGGCTGGAGGGTCCAGACAGCATGGTTCTGGTAGGCTCCCTGGCTGCATGACAATATAGTAGAGAGGTGGAAAGGGAAATAGCTACATGTAAAAGGGACCAAGGCGTGGGATTACCTCATTTTCTAACAACTTGCTCTTATGAGAACTAATCTAGTCATAGGAGATCTGACCCAATTCCACGAGAGCATCAATCCACTCATAAGGGTAGAGTCCCATGACATACCCTCCACAGGCCCCACCACTTAAATGTTCTACTACTTGGACACCACTATTGTGGGAACCAAACTTCTAGCACAGGCACCTTGGAAGGACACACCACATCCAAAGGACAGCGATGAGGACAGTGGTTGTGACTTGAAGGATGAAGATGTCCCTGAGGAGGTGACACCGGCAGAAGCTTCACAATAAAGGAAATCTTGAGGGCATTTCATGACATGGAAAACACAAAAGATAAAAAGTTGGAAGCTGATCTAAACCCAGAAAGGGGATGACAATTCACCACGGCATAGGAAAAAAAATCCGCTTGTGTTAAGCCTCTAGAAGGAGAAACAAGTGCCGTTCAGATCATCCTTGGTTTTTGGCTAAAAAATAAAACTCATTAATTCTCAATGTTTCTAATGTTTTAAATTATAATATACTAGTAGATGATCATATTATTATTTTCTTCATTTCCCTGTACAGTTGTAACTGACAGTAAGAGAATTTTAAATAGTTTTATAAAAAATTTAATGGTCATGGAATAATTGTAATTTCCCCCACTGTTTATTAAGGTCATTTTGTGTGGTTTACAGGGTCACTGCTGTGGTCCCATAGTGCCCTGCAAGGGAGGACTGCTTATCTATATGTTTCACAATAACTGTTATCATAACCACTACTCAAATAAGGAAATTGAAGTTTTAGAGTCCAAAGCTACTTGACCAAGATCAGGCAGATAGTAAATAGAAGGGCTTGCATTTGAACCTGTGAAGTCTGACTCCAAAATCTGTTCCCTGAACCACAATGCTATACTGTTGTCCATACCAGGCTGTAAGCCCGTCAAACACAAAGACCATATCTTTTGATCTTTATCTGCCTAGCGTGTGAGTGACTTGATTGATTCACTGTATTAGTCCATTTTGTGTTGCAATAACAAAATACCTAAGGCTGTATAATTTATAAAGAGTCGGATTTGGCTCATGATTCTGGTGCTGCAAGGTCAAAACATAGCACCAGCATCCTGATGAGAAGCCCCTGATTGCATTATAACATGGTGGACAAGCAGAAAATTGAAGAGCCATATGCAGAAGGGGCCAATCATGTGGGGTGGCCTCGCTTTAGAACAAACTGCCCTCTCAAGAACGAACTGGTCCTGGGAGAACCACCACCCTTCCAAGGGTGGTGTCCTATAGCCTAATTACCTCTCACTTGACCCCACTTCTTAAAGGTTCCACTACCTCCCAATACCTCCACATGGAGGACCAAGCTTCCAGCACATGAACATTTAGGGCACACACCCTATCCAAGCCATAGGACTCATGTTGAATGAAACTTAAAAATAAATAGCAACCTTATAGATGTTCATTGTTAAAGGAAAATTATTTATGATTCTTGTTAAAGATGGCAAGCCAGACTTTACTCAAGGGAAAATCGTTGTGATTAGTTCTAGGGGTCTACTGCAATGGGATCTTGTAGTGGGAAGAGAAATTGAACTTGACTCCAAAAAACAAACGAGGATGAGTGGGGATGTATAGCCAAGGAGCATGATGGGGTGGAGGCAAGAGATGAAAAATTACTAAGAGGAAGCTTTAGGGCTAAAGGGAACTCTGACTAGACTGAGAAGGACCTCTTGCTGAAGGCAGGGTGGGCAATGTAATTGAGGGTGGTCTGATACCAATGGTGGGGGATTTTCCCTAAGCTGACTTATCAGGATTTTTGCTCAAACTGGACTCTACAAGGTCAGAGAGGGAAGGCCAAGGTCAAGTATAGTCATGTATGGGGCTCAAAGGAGCTTGATTCATCTTAGGGAAGTCTTTATGACCATAGGTTATAGATACAATGGACAGATTCTCTGCTTTCTCATGGGATGGGAAAGACATACATTTCTGGTGCTTTGGAAATATAACATGATGCAGAGGGTTATGCACACTTGCTAAAAATTGAATAAGATTTTAGGGAGTAAAAAATGAGAGCATCATTTCCTGCTTTTATTCATACAGCTGTTCTAGGTGTGGGAATTATTCCATGAGCATGGTGAAAGGCAAGCACAGATGTTAAAGGTCTACCGAGTTGTCTTTGGAGGAGGAGGAGCAGAAATAGACATTCCTTACATTGTACCTGAAAACCTACCTGAAATTCCAGCTTTGTGAGGAAGTCAGGAAAAATTTCTACTAGAGCCTTGAGCAAAGGGTCCAAATAAACAAATCATAGCAAAGTTCTGTTCGAAAAGCACAAACCACAGAAAAATCAAGAGTTGCAGTTGTATAAAAATAGATATGGGTCAGGCAGGAATATGGAGATGAGCGCTTGTGGGCTGTAGAAGCTAGTACATTGTGTTTTGTTCTGTTCTGTTCTTTCAGTCATCGCTTCTACCCGGCAATAAAAGAGTGTGTGTGTGTGTGTGTGTGTGTGTGTGTGTGTAAGGAAACCAGTCTGCATAAGATCAGGCTAAGACTGTTATAAAAACAAACTGCCAACCTCACTATATTCATGGAAGGAAGGTCAGTTCAGCTGGAAGAGACAACGGGGGCCAGATGGGATGAGGGGCATGAAGCTTCCTACTGGCTTCCAGAACAAAGGAATGCCCCTGGGACAGGAACGGTATCTGTGATTCAGCCTTTGAAGCATGCACCCTCCTGTTTCAACTCAAGGCCTGTCCACAGAAGAAACCAACTGTCTCAAAGGAGTCTGAGGTGATTTTCTTATTGAATGACTCCACCCTGCAAAAATTCTCTGGGAGAATGTGTTTTCTGTCTCTTTCATCCACATTCACATGCAATCTGTACATAAACAGTTCTATGATCCACAGGAGGCTCCTCATTTCTACCTAAAGAGCAAAGAGAATTTGGATACTTTGGGGTTCCGAGTGTTGAGTATAAGCATTGAAAAGAAGAGGAACATATTCCCAAATGATATTGTGTGGGGTTTTGGAAATCTGGAAGTACTTTAGGAACTATTTTTGGTTGGTTCTTGCTTCTTTGAATGTAGCATGTTAGGTCCTCCTTTATATTTGGGTTTATCTATGTCACCTAAAATTGTCCAGACAGTTAAAACTTGAAAGCAAAGATGCCTACCCCCCCCCCCCATTGGTTCTCTCTCCCTATTGTTCCCATGTCTGACATCCCTTGCCCTTCTGGTCTTCTCCTGCTGATTTTATTTAGAGATTCTTCTTTGGCCACTGACCTCTGTACTGCTGTTCTCACTCACTTCCAACTTTGCACACCGTGCATACCAGCTCCAGGTGAGATACTCTCCTTGCATTGGGAGGGCAGTGGAGAGCACCTACAGGGAAAGACTGAAGGAGACATTTTCCAATGGATGTTGTCATGATTACTTTGCCCTGTCAAAGGGTTAGGAAGCATCACTAGGATGATAAAAGTTTTTGACTTGGAATGTATAATTTTGAATAAAAGACATCAATAAGAACCTTTACCCATGAGAGAGGCTTCCTTAACATTATTAGACTTTCAAATACTAAAAATGATAATAGAGCTAAACTGATAAGTAGTGTGTCTCTACTTAATGAGTTAGTTAGAACATACTAGAAGTTATCCTTAGCATCATGGATGAGGATGGCAATGATTCTCAGGTTAAGGCTTCAAATTGGTCTACTTCTTAGTCTCAGGAGGCCTTTCTCTTATGCAGAAGGCTATCTCTTGAGCATCAAACTGTAAGCCACTTGAGAATAGGGACCATTTATTCAGATTTGGATTTCTTTACCTACCAGAGTTTACAGCACATAGGAGTATATGTTTAAGAGCATTTAGTAAGTGTGAGTTTAAACTCCTTAATCATTGAAGAAATTGCTCAGTGTTTTAATTTAATTTTAAAATTTTATTAGTCCACATGCAAAAACTTTAATAAAAATACAAAATAACCCTACAGCTTTGGGTTAAAACCATTTTGTTTAGATCTTTGGGCTTTAAATTCAAAGCATGATTTGTGGAATGACTTGCTTTCTGTGATGAAATAAAATGTTTTTCCTTTATGTTATTTTTGGCATCCAGATTTTCAAAATTGTATTTTATGGTTTCGATTTTTGTTTAAAAATAAAAGGGGGGTGGGACAAGAAGAAACAACAACAGCAAAGAAACAAAAAAAGCCACTTTGATTAAGCATAGTTAGCTCAGGGAAGCGTGTTTCATCCTGGTGCCAAATGACGCTCACTAAAATTGCAGCAATTTTTGATGCACTTGCCAATGTTTGTGTTATTTTTACTATAAAGATGTAACAGATTGCTCCAAAATAAATAATTTAAGCCTAATGTTTCAAAAGAGTCCAAGCGTCTTTCACTTCTGGCTTCTCTTCTGGGACTAAACTGTGCCCAGCAGAAGCAACACTCATTTCTATAGAACGCTCTATTTGGAAGGCTGTTTTTTTGCTTTGTTTTTCAAGAGTTGAATTTATTTTTTACCCTTCTGTTCCAAATGTCACAGGTTGCATGATCGTTTAGCACTAAAGAAATAACTCCTCTTATCCAAGAAAGGAGAAAGATCACTGATCTTGTGGAAGGATTGTGGAAGGGATGCAGAGAAGGCTCTGGAATGAGAACCTCACCCAAATCTCACAGGATTCTGTTTTCATACTGATTCAGATTTAGACCTCAAGTCATGAACAGAAGGCCAAACGCAGCACACACTGGCTTCAGTGTGACTTCAAGCAGCTCAGACTTGACATGTTAGCTCTATTCAAAGTGACTCCATCCTCAGCTGATTAGTGGACATGTCACCAGATTATTTGCCTTTATGACAAAGTCTAAGAAGTATCTATAATTTTAAAAAAATCAAAGCCAATTGTTATGCTGTTTTGTATTTTCTCAATGAGCAGGAGTAGCTTTTATAGTGAGAAACAAAGATACAAATGAAAAGAATAGGAAAAATAAACTGACAGCTTTCCATTCTCATTAATGTAGGGCGCCACTGTGAGGTCCATCAGATGACTGGGAACTACATGTGGGATCCCAAAACCAACAAGTCATTTGACATTGGTGTCAACAGAGACAGCCTGATGCCTCTCTGGTGGAATGGATCAGAACCTCTGTGGGTCACTCTGATTAAGGCCAAAAGGAAGGTCTACATGTACTACTGGCCAGGTGAGTGTGTTGACCTTCAGGTCTTGCTAATCTTCCAAATCTCAAATCACCATGGAGTTTCTGAGGGAAAGAAATGCAGAGTTTCTATTTGAGGACAAAGCCACGGTTTGAAAAATGAGATCTTTACTTATGAAATACATCTTATAGGCACAATTTGTTAAATTTTGGTTTTGTACTTTCAAAACATCAGACCAGATACAATGTCATTTTTTGATTCCCTTGCTTCAGTAGTACTGTTTCAATATATTGTGCCTATTTTTCACTTGCAAAAGTTTGGATATGTTGGAGAAAGATTGATTATGGTCTCATTGACCTTAACAAAATAGCTTGGTGTACCATTTCTATAGATTTTTGAGGTAATCTACAACATGGAAAAGAGAATTCAAAGCACTCACAACTTTTTGGTAGTGCATCAAATCAAGTTCCTTTGTGTGAAGGCTCCTCCTGCACATCCTACGTCATTAAGAGACTAAATTATTATAAATTATTTCACTGCAATGCAAACTGCCTTGGCTACTGTGAGAAGTCCTTGGGATTTTCTCATCCTTCACCTTTTTTTAAGGATGAGAGGATTTAGAGCTCACAGAATAATCAACCCACTGTCGTCTTCTCCGTGGTGGGATTCACTCTTTTGGTAGGTGTTTGGTAACTGGACTTTTCCAAGCACGTGGCTGTGGCCACTTTCCTCCTAATTCTTAATGCTGTAATACTTCTATTATGGGCAAAGCTATCAAGGGAGGCCTAGAAGAAATTAAGGAATAAATAAAAAGCAGCCTTGTAGAAGAGGGGGAGAAGTAGCTGAGGGGATTTCATGAGCTTGGGTCAGAGGGCAGCATCAGCTAATAGAATTATGGGAGTGTCGTGAATTATGGGGGAGGGTGGAATGTGACAGATTACGGGGAAGGGTAGCTGGCAGGGATAGGAGAGAGTGGTAAGGAGAATGAGTAAGCACGGGCTGAATCACAGATGGCCCACACTAAGGGCATGGGCCTTCAGCAGGTGTTTGGAGGATGATGTCTGGAGGTGGATGCAGGAGAACTGCTCAGGGCATCCAAGGGTGTGCCAGCTCCCGGGGAACACAGAACACAGACAGATGGAGATCACAGAAAGCACGCTGTGGTGGGAATCTTGAAAGCTGCCACATAGCAGTGGCAAGCATCCATAGGTGGGCTCATGAAGCTGGAGCCAGGGGTGGTGAGCCAAAACTGGGCAGAAGAGCAAACATAGGCTTGCTTTGCTTGTGAAGATAGTGTCTGGGGGACACCTGTGATTCTGGGGGACACCTGTGATTCGATCCATAGTAGTCACCTCGGCGGACACCAGAAGCTTTTGAGCAAGGGAAAGATTTAGGAAGACTCTCTTATCTCAAATGGAGACTCAGTGTTTCAAGGAATTGGATGTTAGATTAAGGAAACCAGTAAGTGCATGGGCTAGTCTTCTGAGACTTAACCAGAGGGACCAAGTTCATGGTCAAGCCCATTGTGATGAGGTCTAAAACCAAAAGATTTTGCTGCACCTGTGAGGTCATTCTCACAAGTATGATCATTCAAACAAATACAAGAGGTCACAGGCATAGGCATAGGACAGAGGATAGATTGGACATACTGCCTTAGGGACCACCTTAAAACAAATCTAGGAACATCAAGATAAATATATCTACAAAACCATAAGGTCCACCTTCCATATGTTGTTAGTTTCACTTTACCTTGAAACATAAGTTCTTCATGTTCTGAAGATCCCCTCTCCCACAACCCCCCTCTAACAACACCCCACATGTCTCGTGCACATATGATCTGCTGTTGGTGGACTATTACACGGCCACAGGTGCCAATACTATGACAAGATGGTGGGAAATCCTGAAGAGGGGCAGTTGCCATATCCCAAACTTCTGTCTGCAATATTATAGAGCATTATGTTTTCTCTCATCTTGGAGAATCTGAATGTATATATCACTAGCAGCTAATAAGTCTCAAAGCTAATTTGCATGTAAAATATCTCATTGCTTCTGCAAAACAGTTCCTTAAGGGCAAGAAGGGGCCAATCACTTCTTCTGATTCACAGTTCAATAGCTAATGCGATATGACAAAAATGCCTTAAGATCGGTTATAGTGTTAAACAATCAAGAGAACTGAAGCTAAAAAGATAGCTTCCTAGAATTTCCTCAGTGACCTAAAAGAAGATGAGCTAAGGAACTAGCCATGTTGAAGTCTCAATAAAAATTGGATAAAGAGTCTTTTGTTTCTTGGATATGGTCTAGGCCTTCAAACTGGATACCAAACTGGACACTGCATTGCCCTCGTACCTTCCATTCTTACTGGCTATTGGCTGAGGGATCCATGGTCATTGCTGTCCTTTCTCTCTCAAACTTGGTCCTCTCCAGCCTCATCCCAGCCTCATCTGATCAGTGTTCCCATTTGTCTCTGCAGGACTAAGTGAAGAGAAGTGGCATCCTTTCTAAAAAGGACTTGGTTTTATTTTTCTTCTTCAATCCTGCTCCTCCTTCCCTACTCCCCACAGGACATTGTACAGACCTCTAGATGAGGCCTGGGAAGTCTTCACTGCTCCAGCAAGCTGTGTTATGACACTGAGTCTCGCCATTAAGTCAATATTTAGAAGTGCAATTTAGAAATGGCAGTAGTTCAAGTCGTCCTGTCAGGTAGATAAAGCCGCAGACTGAAAAATTAATCAGTTGTGAAGAGTTCAGCCTACCCCACCTCAAATCTTGAGACATTTAATATTGTCACAGACACTTCAGAGCCCCACCCAATGGTACCATTGAACTACACGGGAAAAATGCGCCTTGGGAAATGATCTCAGGCCCTGAACCGGCCAGAAACTGCATAACTGGCATCCGGTAGTATTCTGCAAAAGATAGGACCTAAGTATATGTTGTTCACTAACTTTATCCTTCAGTGCTATGCTTTCAGTTTGATGTCAAAGGAATGTTTTAGGGACAAAAGGAAGAGCTTCAAATATTAAGCACTTACTGGATAGCAACTTAAAGCAGAGAAGATGACCTTGAGGAAGGAAGAGCTTTTGAGAATTGGTAAATTACAAGATATGCTGTGGAAAGCATTTGAGCTCCTTGGACCATCAATGCTGGCAGTTTTTAAGTTGGTTCTCTCACCTCTCACAAAGTATAAAAAGAGGGTGGGGATTAAAAAATAGCCACCTTTTAAGAGTCTGTGGTTAAAATTCTTTGGCATTCCAATTCTACATCTTTCATCATGCATTTTGGAGAGTTAACTCCCTACAGACAAGTAGTTGGATGCAACCCCTCATATGCCATATGGAAGGTGTTGGGTGTGGGTCTGGGCTCTTCCATTGGCCTCTTCCTGTTTTGTGCAAGTGTTGAGACTAATAAGACACCTTCTATGGAGGGAAACATGTATCATCATCTGTCTTCTGTCCCTCAATTTCCAGGGGTAGGCTGAGTTGGAAGTTAACAGGTGGGTATCCAACTCATTTCCTATCAAGTTTGAGTTGTTACAATCAAGGAGACTGTATCTGGACAAATAAGAGGCACATATTAGCTATTGGTCAAGAATTAGAGATCATCTACAGCTTCTTTCTTTTTCTAGCAATAGTGGATCCTTGATACCTTTCCATCAGGCTGACTTTAGGTTCATATATTCAGGCACAGGGAAACTTAGCCCATCATACAAAAGTATGAGCCAACATTGTATCTAAGTCTTTGCCTTGGTGCACATGACTCCAAACCTTCAAACTGGATGGGTTTTTTTTAAGACAGATATTTGACAATGCAAATAAAAAGATCTTAATAGCCACTAAATCATCAGTTTAGCATTAGACTTTAAGATCAATGTAAGATCTGGAAGAAACTTCACTACATATTTGGTTGGTTCCAATACGTGTGAATCAAAAACTTCTTTAGGGAACTCTCAGCCCTGGGGATGTAGCTCCGTGGTGGTAGAGCACTTGTTTAACATGTGTAAGGCCCTATGTTAGATCTCCAGTGCCTAAAAAGAAAAACTACAGATCTCCATTCCAGAAAATACATCCACATATACTATGCTTAGTATTTTGTGCTCATGTAATGCAAGACACTATCATGATTAGGATTGCCAAGCAAGTTTTTACATAGTAGCACACATATACCTATGATATCTGATTAATTTTGTTTTTATATGATGTAAACATGTTTTAAAAACCCATCAAACTATCAAATGAAACCTAAGTTGCTATAATTAGTGTTGTCTGGCAAGGGTAGGCTTGGGTCAAAATTCTGTAAGATTCTTGGGTTTGAAATCCCACTGCATCATTTGCTTTGGCAGTAACTTTGGCAAGTTCTGCATCACTGATGCTATCTGACTGTGTCAGCAAGAAAAAGATGATGAATTCACATTTCAAGTGTGAGATTGTCTTTAAAAAAAACCAACAACAACAAAAAAGATCTTCAAAAGCATTCTGCCATATTTCTAGGCATCAACCATTTCTGCTGCAGAGAAATTGAGGAGGTGCTGCCTCCCTGGACTGCTGGCTGTGGAAGCAATTCCTCCAACACATCCAGTCTCCTCTTGCGAAAGAGTGTCTTGGTCAAGACAGCTCATAGTCTTTCAGCAGTGTCTATTATGTTAATTAGATATTCTGGAAGAGAAATCTAGGGGTAAACTTCTATTCTTCATAAATCACGACAAATCTATTCTCAAAACATCTGGGAGGAACTTTCGATTGGCCAGAGGGGAGGGAGGGGAAGGAAGGGAGTGTGTGTTGGGGGGGAGATGGTGGAATGATTTGGACATTTTTACCCTATGTATAGGTATGATTGTATAAATAGTGTGACTCTACATCAAGTACAACCAGAGAAATGAAAAGAGTTATGCTCCATTTGGGTTTAAAAAAAAAAATCTTTAAAGGATATGAGTCAAAAACGTGGAATGGGCTCTCAGAAGATAACCCTGCACTAAACCAGATATAGGCTCCCCTCATGCTGCACCCTGCTCCTGAGAACTTACCATACAGAGATGGAAACAGATAATAATCTAATATTTACCCAAATAAATGTAAAAGCACAAATATGGAAAGGATAATAGTCAAAAGTATATTACATTATGACATCATATAATAAGGGATCTGATTTGATCCAAGAAGTTGTTATAAGTTTCCCTGGAAAATGATGTGAGTTAGCATCTGAGAGGGTGGTGAGGGATGGGGTTGACAGAGGGAACGGGCATGCAAGTGCTGGCCTTCTAGGACCAGCATGTGTTAAGGTACTAGCAGAGATGAGAAAAAGCATGGAAGGTTCAAGGAACCAAAAGAGGAGAGTATAGGGCAAAGAGAGGCTGAGGACAGGAGAGGCACTCTGAGCCAAGCTGAAGAATGTATTCTTACACTAAGAGGGATGAGAAGTCACCCGAAAGCTTTAAGGAACTGACAGAATTATATTCCATCTCAAAAAGTATTCTGGGGCTGGGATTGTAGCTCAGTGGTAGAGCGCTTTCCTCACGTGCATGAGGCACTGTGTTCGATCCTCAGCATCACATAAAAATAAATAAATAAATAAAATAAAGCTAAAAAAAGTACTCTGGCTGTGGCAGGGAGAATAGAATAGAGGCATTGGAATAGAGAGATGAAAGGTAACTGGTTGGGCAGCAGGTTACCACATGAACCTAGGGGAGAGATGAGCATAGCTTGGTGTAGCTTAATCCAACTTGATTGGATTAAGAGATGCCAATGACTAAGAGGCTTCTGGATGTGTCAGTGAGAGTGTGGCTAGGAATGATTGGCATGTGGAATAGCAAACTGAAGTGGAGACCTTCCCTAATCACGGACAGCACCATCCAATAGGATGGTGGCTTGGATGGAATAAAAGTTGAAGGAACCAGGAAATAGCAGCAGATGCAAACTGATTCTTCTTGAATGTGTTCTTGATGGCTGCTGCAATCATCTGAGGCTATCAAACTCTTGCTCCCTTATTCTCCTGACAAAGACTCTTCCAGTGATTCTCTAGGGAGTTTTCAGAAGCTTTCAGTCTTGGACTAGGGTACCACTGTTGATCCTTCTTGTTCTGAGGCTTCAGTCTAGGTCAGGTAAGCTGTGGGCATGGGGAAGTCCCTGAGGAGGAGTAGTTGTAAAAAGAGGACCTGACACAACTTTGAGGAAATCTATTTTTTAGTAACTAGATGAAGGAAGATAATTCTGCAAAGAAAACCAATCCCTACAAAGGAATCCTGTTCTCCTGAGAAGCAGGAGAGTTATAAAACAAAGTAATGTCTGATGGCATTCCATAAGGCCATATCACTCTCATCTGAGAAGGGAGGAGAGTGTCACAGAGATAATGACGTCAGGTGAAATCTGTTGATACTCACTTGTTACAGAGACCAAAAGAATATGATTTCAAGAAGAGAGTGGTCATCATAAGTGTTCAACGTCACTGACCATTATGAGGACTGCAAAGAGAGGATTGGATTTATTAACTAATATGTCACTGGAAAACTCTGAATGTCATAGCTGTTAAATTTATCTGCCATTTTCCAAATTAGATGAAAGAAACACCCATAATCATAACCCCAGGATATTTAATTTCAATCTGTTGCAATGGAGTCTTCACTTCAATTGTGACAATGATGATTGTGTATCATCTACCACTGGTTTTGAAGAAAGCAATGTAAAAATAATAAAATTTGCATGATTTTTTTCTACAAAGACAATTTTAAAACAAGAAAAATTATAAAAAAAGTATGTATCTCTTTTCAGTCTAGTTAGTGGATCCTCTTAGGAGTTTTTTGTTTGTTTGTTTTTGGTTTTGGTACTGGAGATTGAACTCAGGGGCACTTGACCACTGAGCCACATCCTCAGCCCTATTTTGTATTTTATTTAGAGACAGGGCCTCACTGAACTGCTTATTGCCTCACCAATTGCTGAGGCTGCCTTTGAACTTGCAATTCTCCTGTCTCAGCCTCCCTAAGTGCTGGGATTACAGGCATGCACCACCGCACCTGGCTAGGAGTTTTTAATATTCAATTATAAACAAGGCACATTTCCTCAGGAAGGAGAAATAGACAAGAAATAATCAGTAACCACCCAACAAGGTAGATGATGTGGCTATAATAGACATTAAAATAGAGCAGATTAGATTATATATATTATATATTATATTTATATATAATAAATTTTATATATAATAAATCTATATGTATTCTGTATTATACTACATCTATGTATATCTATCTTATAACATATAACATAATTCATATGTTATATCAATTATTTTATGATAGGTTTTATTAAAGTGTTGAGTGAACACACAGAACAGATTCCTAGGAACATTTACAGTGGAAGAAAAAGTCATGTGTTAAGGTTCAAAGACAAGTTAAGTAAGGGTACATCATATTGTGGAACTGCAAAGAGTAAATAAGGTTGCAACAGATTGGTTAAGACAGCAGTGAAATGATGTACAATTAGAAATGTCCAAATTTTTAAGCATCTCATATACTACATAAAGGGATTTGGGCTCAAGGGACAGTGTGTATTAGAAATGCAATATCGATTGAGGAAACAAATAAACACTCAAATCTCAGTGGCTTAGTCCAACCAATTTTTTTTTTTTTTACCTACAGAAAGTCCAAAATGAGTTTTTCTGATTAGTGGTTGACTGTCCTTCAAATAATAGTCCAAACACCCAAGCTCAGTCTATCTTGTAGCTTTACCACCATCAATATATAGTTCTGAAGGTCCACATAGAAGATGAAAGGACATAGACAATCACATGTGGAGGCTTTTTGAGCCAGACCGGAGGCACATCATTTCTGTTCTCTCTGTTGGCTAGAAAGCTATCACATGACTGCATGAACTGCAAGGGATCCTGGGAAATCTGTGTGTCCAAGTCAAAGGGGAAATACATTTGACAGTAGATTTACAGTCTTGGGTGCCATAGATGGCTTACTGAGACACATTATGATATGCTTAAATATATTGTGACTAATCATCCAACACTATGAAGAGAAGTATTCTATTTTTAAACAAAATAGTAATATGTGTAGAAAATAATGTGGGTATATATTGAGGTGATAAACAATAGTTGCCACTGTTAGAATTATAAAGGTTTATGTATTCTTTGCTTGTCTTTATTTTTCTGATTTTTTTACAGCATTGGTTTTATGGTAACAAAAGCAATTCAAGCAGTTAAAATTAATTTCCAAACATTCTAAGCATTTCTAGACATCACTGGTCAACCTCTGGGAATGTGTACATTTACACTGTATTAGGTATTACAAGCAACCTAAAGGTAATGTAATGTATACAGAAGGGTGTATATAGGTTATATGCAAATACTATGCCATTTCACATGAGGGACTCAAGTGTGTGTTTTGGTGTCCTCTGGGGATCCCTGGAGTCAATTCCTTGAGGATACCCAGGATTGACTGTATGTAAAGAAACTAAGCAGTTTTTTTTATCAAATTGGTGTGTTAATCAAATTATTTTCAGCCAGATTACTTTGTTCCTAATTTATTTCAACCCAACTGTATATTATGCCATATATTCTTGGGTGAGTAACTTGTTTTCTGTGGGTCTACAAAGAAGAATAGCCTGATGTTCATTGGAGAACTTCTACAGGAGGTTTTAAACTTGCATTGAACTCCCCTGAGCTTCTCAGTCATGCCTCAGGGGCTCTTGTGTTGGAGAGACAGAGGATGACCAGGACTCCTTTGGTGAAAGGATTTCCTCTAAAAAAGAAATTTTGAAATCAACTGGTCATACTGTTCATTGTTTTGTTTATTCCATGACTAGTTTCTTGGGAGGCCTGTATTCCAGATACATGGGACACAGATTCAATTTGCCATAACCCAGACAAGAGAATTCTGGGAGAGGCCATGAGGGCCAGTAAGGATAGGAAATGGGATTCCCAGGGAAGAGATGGACAGAGGGAGTCAGGTACCATGTCCATGGAGAAGGGGAGGAGAATACAGCTGGATGATGTCTCAGGGTTCAGGGGGAAGAAACCAATGGTCAAACTGAACTGTACACATGACCAGTGCAGAGGTGAAACTTCTTGTCCAGAACAGCATGACCACTGAAGTGGCTAGTACAGCAGAGCTGACTTCTAGGTTATTTACCCAAGGATTGCAGAGAGGTAGCTTCAAAGGCCACAGGCACAGCACTCTCTCCTTGCCCCCAGCTGTTCCTAGGAGAGGCTCAGAACCACTTAAGAAGCCAGGGAGACCAGGAGACTGCATCAGACATGGGGATGAAGGCAATTTGTGAGGACTTGGAGATTATAGATTCAAATGGGAGGAATGGGAAGGAATTCCTCCATAGGGGCTTGAGTTCCAGCAACCCAGAGTAGCTCTGCAGTACAGGGATTATTGGTGTTTTGTATCCTGAGTAGGTCCAGGCTGCTGTGATCCAAATAGCAAGAGCCCACCTCCCCACGGAGAGAAGCTTTGGTCAGGAATATCAGGTGATGCAGAAAGTCAAGATGGCTCCCTTTGTGGGGAGCACAGAGTCACTGTAATCGTTTCACCCTCTTCAAGATTTAGCTATCTTGAAGCATGTGCTTCAGACATGAAAATGCTGTTGCAAGCTTATGTTAAGGGACACCTAGAAGCCATCATTATAGTAGTGATCATTCATTCCTCACCCTGTCCCGTGGGAGAGTCTAGTCCCTGACCCTGGGCCAAAAATATTTCCTGATTTCAAATTAACTAGAAAACACAGAGATTAAACCCTACCTTTGGCCTCATTAAGCAGAGACTCAGCCTGGGAAAGGCATACTTCCCCTCTCACCTTGGCTTCCTATTAGTCACTTTATGCCCAATGGGTCATTTTTGGTTGAGTTTTCAGAATCCACTCTAATGGATGAGCTGCCTCTGATCTAATTTGTCTCCTGCAGCTTGCTCTCACCTCTGTACACAAGGCCGTCTTCAGGGGCATCCTGTGCTCCAACTAACTCACCTCCCTCCTCCAGAAGAGAGTTACTGCCATAGGCCTCCTTCCCCTGGGGGGCCAGGCCAACCCTGGGGACAGGGTCTCTGAGATCAAAGGCCATGCTTTTCCTCAAGGACTTGTTCCCACAAGCTCCTGCTCCTCAGATGTATTTTCCTGGAAAAGGTTACGTGTTTCTATGAGAGTTAATTGGCTTAGCTGTTTTAATAAGCTCTCTTGAGACATGTATTCAACAGTTGCACACCTGTCTCACATCACATAAAATGCAGCTCACAGGAGTTATTGTTACAAGATGTGTCAAAGTTGGCAAACAAGAGTTACACTTGGAAGGCGAGACCTGTGCTCTAGGAAGTTCAGAGAAATGTGATTTTTATGGGCTCAACTTGGTGGTCCTTGGAGAGTGTCGCCAGGAAACAAAGCACATTCAGGATAAGAGTGTGCACCATGGCAAAGTACCAGAGCTGGATGATCTGATGACTAGCAGACAGGGAGATCTTGAGACAATCACCTGTCTGAGGCTTTTGTATCTTGGATGCAAAAGAATGTGGTTTGATTTAGGCTGCTGGGTATGGCTTTGAAACTGTTGCTTGCACAAGGATGCCACACATATGGGGGCATCATGCATGTGGTAGACATCATAGATATGCATATTTGTTTGGGGTCCGTGGCAGTGCAGTGTTGTGAAAAAAAAAAAGTATATTCAAAAAATTTTTTTCTGATGGATAGAAGTTAAGTGTTTTGAAGAAGAAATGCCTTCTAAAAAATCATTTTTTGCACAAAGGTACATGGGTGCAGTGATGGCCCTTGTTGGTTGTCCTTTGAATTCCCTCCAACTCTCTATTTCTTACTCAGGATATATGTAAGAGACAGCATTAGGTATGAATATCCAGCAGGAAAGTAGACTCTAGACAAAGACAAGAGTAGGTCCTGAAACATGAACCCCACTTAAGGCAATTCTCTTGGCATTTTCCTGGGAATGACGAGGAGACAAAATGAAATGTAGAAACAACATGTCCTCAAAGGTGACTTGAAGCCAAAATCTGACTCTCTGGCCATTGCTTTTGCTGATCATGTCCTCACGACCCTGAGACAGAGATCCAGAAACCTGTGCTTTCCTCAGTCATGCTGGGGTAATCTGTAATGACCTCAGTGGGCCAAATTCCACACTGTCTGTGAAGCCATATAAATGGCTGGAGACAGCAGCCTAGAGGGTGAGCAGTCTTTGCCCTCATTCATAGATTGAGACTGTGGTAGATCCAGAAAAGGAGCCAATAGGCTCCTGATAAGAGAGCTGCCTCATAGACCCACATCATCCTTGCTGTTGGCTGATTTCTACCAGAAAAACTAAAGGAAACAAAACAGAGCACCCACTCAGATGAACTAGGAATAATTAACTTTGCTCTAAAACTACCAAGTCAATTCACTCCACATTCCATTACACTGTCACTGTCATTTCTTGCTGGCTCTCTTTTGCCATTTATTCATTCTGGGTTTTAATATTAGCAATAAGGTAAAATGTTTTTTCCATTGGAGATTTCA
Source organism: Geosciurus inauris (assembly GCA_004024805.1). NCBI lineage: Eukaryota > Metazoa > Chordata > Mammalia > Rodentia > Sciuridae > Geosciurus > Geosciurus inauris. The sequence goes on along the minus strand of PVHX01004348.1, from coordinate 28,926 downwards.
CCCAGGAAAGATCATTCTAGACAGACAGAGTAGAAGGATGCACTTAACCCCAGTCTTTGTCTAACTGGGTACTGATCCAGTTTCTTCCTAGGGGTGCAGGGAGATCCATAACTTTCATCCAAATTAATGATGTCTGTATGATTTGGATTCAGACAATATGTGATGTGTTCAGATACCATCTTCTCGCCCCATTGTCTGACACTCCAAATAGATAGTAAGATACAGTGTCCAGTTGGTTCTGCTGTGAAGGTTCTTTCTCTCTCTGCTCTGCTTACAGAACTTGAGTTGTGAGATGACCCCAAAAAGTCAGTCATATATCATTTCTTATCCATTTCCCAACAACACCTTATAGTCTGCTGCTTTTTGGACATTACAGTTTCTGTAGAATAGAGATACTACAGCCTCCTTTTCTGCTTCAGAGGTCTTCAAAGTGGATTCTCAAGGATTTCTAAGAGCAAAAATAATCGAAAGGAATAGTTTTAAGACCTACAACTTTCGTATTTATTGCTAAAATTATCCTAACTGAAAACATGTCCTTTTCCTATTTTACATAAGAAAAAATATCTTTCACCCCTTAAGAATCTCATAAAGGTACATTTCTTCCATCATTGATATAAAAAAAAAAAAAAAAAAGCTTCCAGCACCAAATAAATAGACCATTCAACATATTGGTGTAAATGTTTTGAAAGTGAATTAGTCTAGTGAAAAAAAATAACAAAACTTTAAAAAGAACAGGTAGTTTCCAATGTTTGCTTTAAAATTATTTAATAAAAATGTAGTTGTCATCTGAAATATTATTTTAACATTTATGATAGATCACTGTGTGAATTTTGTTTTTCAAAGAACTGAATGACATTGGTACAAATCACTTCTCTTTCCATCTACTTATTTATTTAAACAACTTTCTTAGCACTTACATTTAACAAATAGAAATAGAATTGATTCTGAACTTGCCTCATTTCTAGAGTTGGTCATTTATCCATGGATGTATGAATTAATTTTTAAAAGCGTCTCTGTTGGGCTGGGTTTGTGGCTCAGTGATAGAGTGCTTGCTTAGCACTTGTGAGGCACTGGGTTCTATCCTCAGCACCACATAAAATAAATGAATAAATAAAAGGTATTGTGTCTATCTACAACACACACACACACACACACACACACACGTATATATGTTTTCTATATATTTTAGAAGTGTCTATTTCTTTCATTAACAGAAAATTTCTTATAAAATGTGTTTTTTTATATTTTTAAATTATTTGGTAAAATTTGGGATTCTACTTGGTACAGTGAAAGGCTAAATTGCTTTGGAACAATTTGTTTCTCCATGAACCAGAAAAGCTTCTGGACTGTGTGTATGCAGGTATATGTATGATAGATGACAGATATATGAAGATCTAGAGAAAGAGCTATATTTGGAAATTAGTACCATGTCTCTACTACAGTAAAATGATATCAAAAAGCAGAAGTTGAAAGCCAAGACAATTAACCAGGCTTTCATCAGTCTTAGGAAGGGGAAAGGACAAAAATTTGAGTTAAGGCCCACTAAGGAGAACATTCCACACTTCCAGCTGGGACAATAAAGGACATCGTACGAGTAAGAATGAGTAAGAAGTAGATAAGTAGGGAAGCCTTCATAAAGACAAAGCTGAGTTTTGAATCATCTTAACCACTGACTAAATCCACTCTGACTGAAGGTTGCCTACCCATAGCCTAAGTGCCCATGATAAGCAAAAGCATATGTTTTCTAGGAGAAGATAACAATATGTGGGGTATGAAATAATATCCATACTTGATCATATGCAATATGCAGCATTCAATAAATATAACCAGAATGTAGGAAAATAAGGCTTTACCAAAAGCACCAACAGAAAATAAGCAGACAATAGACTCAAATGACCCAGATATCAGACATGCGCTTTAAGAGAACTATGAAAAAAGACCTCAAGGGTGAAACGGAGACTCACACTACTAAATCAGAATCTCTTTCTATAAAAAGGAATTCTAGGACTGAAGACAGCTATCCAGCTTAAATGTGGAGAGGAAAAAAGATTTAAAAAGCAAAAAAGAATGTAAGAGATGTATAAGAGATAGTGAAAAGGTCACAAGAGGAGAGAGAGAATGGGACAGAAGTAACACTTGAGAGATGAAGAATAAGAATTTTCCAAAACTAATCAGTGATATCAAACCATAGATTGAAGCAGTGCTGGGACACTAAGGAAAGAATGTCATGAATTTCAGAACTGCTGAAAACCTCAGCCAATGAGAGCATCTTAAAAGCAGCCAGAAGAAATTGTTCAAAGGGGCAGTAATGAGAAGGAAAACTGACTTTCCAGCAGAAATAAGGGAACCCAGGTGGACAATGGAGTAGTATCCTCAAAGCAATAAAAGAAAACAATTATCAAAAGAAAATTTATATCCAATGAAAATATCCTTCGAAAGTGAAGAAAAAAAATGAAGCCTTTTTCTAGAGATAGAAAACTGAGGATTTATTTTCTGCATGTCTGAAATAATGGAAAAACTAAATTCTTTAGGCCAAAGAACAATGGTCACAGGTGGAAGCAAAGAGATGGAGGAAGGAATGAAGAACAACAGAAAAGGTAAATATGTAGGCAAACACACACTAAGAACAGGGATGATAAAGATTTCTTGAGTTAAAATACATGGCAACAGAAGCACATAAGATGGGAGAAATGTAAAATTTTTTCAAAAGTTCAATTGCTCAATCATCCTTACTTTGTCTGGAAAGTTATAGAAGTGGAAATTTATGTTAGATTCTAATAGACCAGTGCTTCAATTTTTTATCATCTCTAGGGTACTTTGCAAAAAATCAATCAATCAAAATGTATAAATAGCAAACTCATGGAGAAAGAAAAATGATACAAGAGTAATAATAATATTTAATTCAATAAGAATCAAGCAAAGAGAAAAGTTATTAAATATGCGACAGATACAGGACATAACTAAATGGTTGATTTAAACATAAAGGTATCAGGTAATATAAAAAATGTAAAATTTTAATAGTATTCTTATTAAGTATTCCAGTTAATCTGAGTGATTGCATTTACACCAAGTTCAAAGGCAGTCAATATTAATGCACAATGGTAGACTAGTCTTTACACTTGGGAGATCAGGACTAGAAGGGGGCACAAGAGGGTATCTGTGTGTGATGGTAATGTTCTGTTTCCTGATCTGAGTACTGAATTCGTCAAACTTATGATTTATTGATTTTTACTCTGTTTTAAAATTTAATACAAATTACATTAAAAGCAATTATCAACACACTGAATAAAAACAAAAATTATTACAAGCTGCTCATGAAAAATAAACATTAAATCTAACTACACACAAAGTAATAGCATCTTGAAAAGATAACCCATACAAACACCAAAGAAAAGCTGCTACAGCTATATTAATATCAGGCAATAGAGACACTAAGTCTATAAGGTTTTTAAGCTAAAGACATTCCATGTTGATATAAAGTTCAATCCACCAAGAAGATGTAACCATTCTAAATTGTAAAATTCTTATTTATTTATTTTTTTTGGTACTTGAGATTGAACTCAGGGGCACTCGACTGCTGAGCCACATCCCCAGCCCTATTTTGTGCTTTTTATGTAGAGACAAGGTCTCACTGAGTTGCTTAGCGCCTCGCCATTGCTGATGCTGGCTTTGAACTCGCAATTCTCCTGTCTCAGCCTCCCTAAGTACTGGGATTGCAGGCTTGCGCCACTGTGCCAGGCTTAAATTGTAAAATTCTTAATTAGACACTCTAAAAACAAATAGAGCAAAAACTGGCCAAACTAAAAGGAGATATAGATAAACCTACAATGCTAATAGGAGATGATTTTAACCCATTTATTAACTGGTAGAATAAAAGAACAAAAATTGGAGGACAAAGAATTTTACAACATAATTAACAAACTTACCTAATTGGGATATTACTAGAATGCTGTAGCCAGCAATTTCTGAATACACGTTATTTTCAAATGCACATGATCATTTATCAAAAATGTCCACAGGCTAGCCATTATGCACTTGTCAACAGATTGGAAAAATCTGATATCATAGAGAATGTGCTCTCTGATTATAGTGCAATTAACTATAATAAATAAAAAAAATTTTAAGTCTTCATGTATTTTGAAAATAACCAGAAACTTCTAATAACCCATGGTTTGAAGAAGAACTATGGAAACTGAGAAAACTTCCTGAGCTGAGAGATATGGAAAATACCACAGATGATACAGCAGGATAAGTGGGATAAAACTGAAGTCATGCTTACTAGTCACAGATGCATGCATTAGATAAGAGGGCTGAAAAACAGTGAACTGAGCCTCCATCTCAAAGCAAATTAAATCCTCCCAAACTAGAAAGAAGGAAATAATAAAGATATGAGCAGAAATGAATAAAATAGAAGAAAAACATACAATTGAGAGAATTGAAAAGTCATATTTATACTTTTGTTTTCTTTTGTTTTGGTCCTAGGAATTGAACTCAGGGACACCCTAACACTGAGCTACATCCTCAGCCCTTTTTATATTTTGAGACAAGGTTTCACTAAGTTGCTGAGGCTGGTCTTGAACTTGTGATCCTCCTGTCTCAGCCTCCCCATTTTTTGGGATCATAGGTTGGTGCTACTGTACCAAGGCTGTGTTTATTCTTTAAAAAATAAAGGGTAATGGATGAAACCTTGAGAAAACTTATCATCAAGAAATAGAGAAGTCACAAATAATCAATAGTAAGATAGAAAAGAGAAGACATCAATATGTTCTGTCAATTATTTGAAAATGAAAATAAAATAGATATTTCTATTAGGGAACATCATCCAATCCATTGAGGGCCTTAACAGAACAAAATGTAGAGGAAAGAGGAACTCCTTCTACCTGCCTGGTTTCTTCAGCAGGACATGATCTTCTGCTCTCAGCACTCCTGGTTCTTAGGCCTTTGAACTGGAACTAAATTATAGCCATCAGCTTTCCTGGTGGTCCAGCTTACAAATGGCAGATGGAAAGATTCTTCCATAATTGTAGAAGCCAACTCCTCATAATAAATCTCTTCTAATACATAGGTGTCCTATTGGTTATGTTTCTCCAGAGACCCCTGACTAACTACACTAACATGGAAAACGGTTAACTTAAAAAATGAACAAATTCAAATATTGATAACAGTGGAGCATAAAGGACTTGTGGGAGCAAATTGATATAACAAATTAAAATCTCTTTGGCATTATCTAATAAAGTTCAACATTTGTGTACACCAAATCTACCAAGTCTACTTGTGCATATATCCCAACAGATATGTGTATCTAGGTACACCAAAGAACATACACAAAAGTGTTTATGTCAGCATTATCTGTACCACTCAAAAACTGGCAACAGCCCGTATATTCAGCAACTGTACAACAGACAAATAGTAATATAGTCATAGAGCAGAACTTTTGTGTTCTAATTGATATATTAGAAGGAAGTTGGAAAGTTATCATTAAAAATAAGGTTTTGGTCTCTTGTTACAAAAGGAATTTAATTGTTTTGGAAAAGTATGGTTAATTTGGATAAGCAATGACAAAAATAGAAAAGTCAGCTATGATCACTTTGTGTCAGTTAAGAATCACTTGTTGCAAATAGTAGAGAATGTTCTAAGAGTGGAATTTATTTGTATTACATAAGGTGTACTTTATGTGGTTCAGTTGCTTAACAACATTATTTTTAAAACCCAGAGTCTTTCTATCTTGCTGTTTTGTTTTAGCATGAAGCTAAATATCTGCCTCATAGTTCCAAGATGGCTGCCACAGGTCCAGGGAATCAAGGGAAGTTTAGCACGACTTCAGTTTACCACTCTCTTCCAAAAAGAGGCTAACAAACCAGTCACCCAAATTTTGTCCTTTCTTACATTTTGTCATTTATCTCCTCTCTTTTTTAAATATGTAAACATGCTTTAACTGTTACCAAAAGCAATTCATCCTTCACATATTATTTTTAGTCTTTTTTCTACTTAAAATATTATGTCAATCAATACAAATGACATTTTTTAAAAAATGCCTGCATGTTAGTTGTTTCTTTACACAGACAGAAGTACCATAATTTAAATACACTTCTCTTACCAAAGTTTAAATTGCTTCTCAATTTTATATTATAAGTGACATTGTAATAAAGATGCTTGTATATGCAACTTTGTTTTCTTAGAATAGCTCCTAGAAGTGGTCTTACTATTTTTGCTTGGCAAAGCATGTATATGATAAAACTCACCTGAATATTGCTTACTTCAGTATCAATGCAGAGTGACCCAAGCTATACGTCTCATATAGTAAACCCACTTATCCACAGTTGAGGGACCTATGATTAGCTTCAGTCTGAAAATATTAAATGGAAATTTCCAGAAATAAACAATATGCACCATTCTGAACAGCATGGTAGAATCTCACACTGTCCTGTTCTGTCCTGTCCAGGATGTGAATCATCCTTTGTCTAGTGTATCCACACTGTATATACCACCTGCCGGTGACTCATTTAGAAGCTATCTTGGTTATCAGACTCACCACCATGGCATCACAGTGCTTGTGTTCAAGTAACTCTTGTTTTACTTAATAATGGCCCCGAAGTATGAGAACAGTGATATTGTCAATTTTGGACATGTCAAAGAGAAATCATAAAGTGCTTTCTTTAAATGAAAAAGTGCAAATACAATATTTTGAGAAAGACCACATTTATATAACTCTTACTATAGTATATTGTTAAAATTGTTCTTTTATTAGTTACTGTTGTTAATATCTTTATTGCGCCTAATTTATAAATTGAACTTTACCATAGGCATGCCTGTATGGAAGAAAACATAGCACAATCATTCACAGATTAACAACAGAGATAAGTCCTGAGAAATGTGTTGTTAGTCCATTTCTTCATTGTGTGAACCTCATAAAGTTACTGACACAAACTAAGATGGCCACTGCATCACTAGACAATATAATCTATGGGATGAACATCACATATGCTACCTGTTGTTGACCAATGTGGTGTATCATTATGTAAGGGGTTCCATGCTATCCCTTGTTGCTGGCATTGGCTGGAGGTCCTGGAATAGATCCCCAGTGAATTGGAAGATATTAATGTTTGGGTGTTTTTCAAACACATGTCTTGATCTATAGTGGACAGTAAAATAAATTTATAGCTTGCTAATCAGCAATTTTTTTTTTTAGAAAAATGCTCATACAACAGACTAAAATGGAATAAGAAAGTGTTAGAGCAGATTGTTCATAGTGTGCTGAAGCTTTTGTTTCTGTTGTACGAGTGTCTCTGTACTGTGTCATGGAACTATGTCAATATTTTGCCACAGGTTACAGAAAACAAATTTTTTAAATGCTCCCACAGAAGAAATCTCATACATGCCTCCTAACTTCCAGAATTTCTTATTTCAATTTCTTATTTGATAAAAAATCTTGTAACAGTAATAACTTACAGTGAGGTGGGTAACATTCCTGACTTGCTCCTGACTTAAATCTAAATGCATCCCTTGAAGTTTTGAAATGCAAAACTTTCACTGTTTTTAATAACTAGCCTGTTGATGAAGTTTACATTTCCTTTTACATCACTTTACATAAAAGTTTTCTTTTTAATTTATAAGTTGTTGGATTTCTCTTTACTAAATTGTTTTGATTAAGTTTAAAATTTTATTAGTTATGGTGAGATAATATGCATTTTAGCCTCTAAAATTTCTGCTTTGGGGAAGTTGGGATTTTATTTACAGACCAGAATATGATCAGTTTTTTTTAAAGGTATGTTTGAAAAAAAAATGCACAGTCTCTATTGATGAGATAAAGTTTTTGTATCTGTCAAATCCAGCCTTTCAACACTAAATTTTAATCTTCTCTATTTCCAATTATTCTTATATATTGAATTGTCATTAAAGTCTTCCACTAAGATTGCAGTCTTGCACTTGATACCTTAGATATAAAGATATCTCTTTGTGGATGTGTGTTATTATTATACACTCAATTATATACACTCATAACTTAATATGGATGGTAGCTGTTTTCAGGCTTTTGATACACTTTGGTTATGTTAAAACTAATATATTTGGTTTACTCAATTTTTATGCCTTCAATATTAGTACTTCTTGAATGTTTCCTTTTTTTTTTTTGCTTTTATTTACCTTGATACTTGATCAATTTTGTGCTTTACTTTTCTTCTTTTAGTGATTTAACAGTTGTGCATAAAGGTTTTCTTTTGTATATTCAAATCTTTAAAATCATTGCCTAGAATGAGCCCTTATATATTGGCTATCCCTTTCCTTAATCAACAATGAAAATGCTTATGCTCCTTACCTGGTACCCTCTCTTCCAAAATTTATTATTTTTTAAAAAATTTATTTATTCTACTTAGGTATGCATGGTAGCAGAATGCATTTTGATTTATTGTACATAAATGGCGCATGACTTTTTATTTCTCTGGTTGTACATGATGTAGAATCACATCATATATGCAGTCATATGTGAAGCTAGGGCTATGATGTCCATCTTATTCCACCATATTTATGGTCCCCATGCCCCGTCCGTCATCCCTCCCCTTTGACCAAAGTTCCTCCATTCTTCTCATGTTCCCTCTCCCATTATGGACCAGCATCCACTTATCAGAGAGAACATTCAGCATTTGATTTTTGGGATTGGCTTACTTCACTTAGCATGATATTGTCCAACTCCATCCATTTACCTGCAAATGCCATAATTTTATTCTCTTTTATTGCTGAGTAATATACCATTGTGTATATGTACCACAGTTTCTTTATCCATTCATCTATTGAAGGGCATCTAGGTTGGTTGCACAGTTTAGCTATTGTGAATTGAGCTGCTGTAAACATTGAAGTGGTTGCGTCATTGTAGTATGCTGTCTTTAAGTCCTTTGGGATAGCTGAGTCAAATGGTGGTTCCATTCCAAGTTTCCTAAGGAATCTCCATACTGCTTTCCAGATTGGTTGCACCAATTTGCAGTTCCACCAGCAATGAATGTGTGCCTTTCCCCCTACATCCTCGCCAACACTTACTGTTTGTATTCTTGATAACTGCCATTCTGACTGGCATGAGATGAAATGTTACAGTAGTTTTGATTTGCATTTCTCTAATTGCTAGAGATGTTGAACATTTTTTCATATGTCTGTTGATCAATTGTATATCTTATTCTAAGAAGTGTCTGTTCAGCTCTTTAGCCCATTTAATGATTGGGTTGTTTGTTTTTTGGTGTTAAGTTTTTTGAGTTCTTTATATATCCTAGATATTTTTGCTCCCTCAGATGTGCATGTGGCAAAAATTTGTTCCCAGAATGTAGACTCTCTGTTCACTTCATTGATTGTTCCTTTTGCTGAGAAGCAGCTTTTTAGTTTGAATCCATCCCATTTATTGATTCTTGATTTTACTTCTTGCACTATAGGAGTCTTGTTAAGGAAGTAAGGTCCTAAGCTGACATGATGAAGATTTGGGCCTCCTTTTTTTTCTATTGGGTGCAGGGTCTCTGGTCTAATTCCCAGGTCCTTTATCCACTTTGAGTTGAATTTTGTGCATGGTGAGAGATAGTGGTTTAGTTTCATTTTGCTGCACATGGGTTTCCAGTTTTCCCAGCACCATTTGTTGAAGAGGCTGTCTTTTCTCCAACGTATGTGTTTGGCATCTTTGTCTAGTATAAGATAACTGTATTTATATTGGTTCATCTCTGTGTCTTCTACTTTGTACCATTGGTCTACATGTCTATTTTGGTACCAGTACTATACTGTTTTTGTTACTATAGCTTTGTAATATAGTTTAAGGTCTGGTATTGCGATGCCTTTTGCTTCATTATTCTTGCTAAGGATTGCTTTGTCAATTCTGGGTCTCTTATTATTCCAAATGAATTTCATGATTGCCTTTTTTATTTCTATAAGGAATGATGTTGGGATTTTAATTGGAATTGCTTTGAATCTATATAGCACTTTGGGTAGTAAGGCCATTTTGACAATATTGATTCTGCCTATCCAAGAGCAAGGGAGATTTTTCCATCTTCTAATGTCTTGTTCAATTTCTTGCTTTAGTGTCCTGTAGTTTTCACTGTAGAGGTCTTTCAGCTCTTTTGTTAAATTGATTCCCCCCCTTTTTTGAGGCTATTGTGAATGGGGTAGTTTTCAAATTTCTCTTTCAGAGGATTCATTACTGATGTATAAAAATGCAATTGATTTATGGGTGTTGATTTTATACCCTGCTACTTTGCTGAATTCATTTATTAATTCTAGAAGTTTTCTGGTGGAATTTTTTGGATCCTCTAAGTATATAATCATGTCATCAGCAAACGAGTTCTTCTTTTCCTATTCATATCCCTTTAATTTCTTTCATCTGTCTAATTGCTCTGGCTGGTGTTTCAAGGACTATGTTGAATAGCAGTGGTGAAAGAGGGCATCCCTGTCTTTTTCCTGTTTTTAGAAGGAATGCTTCCAATTTTCTCCATTTAGGATGATGTTGGCCTTGGGTTTAGCATAGATAGCTTTTACAAAGTTGAGATATGTTCCTACTGTCCCTAGTTTTTCTAGTGTTTTGAACATAAAAGGGTGCTGTATTTTGTCAAATGCTTTCTCTGCATCAACTGATAAAATCATGTGATTCTTGTCTTTAAGTCTATTGATGTGATGGGTTATGTTTATTTATTTCTGTGTGTTGAACCAACCTTCCATCCCTGGAATTAACCTCACTTGATCATGGTGCACTATTTTTTGATATGTTTTTGTATGTGATTTGCCAGAATTTTATTGAGAATTTTTGCATCTATGTTCATCAGGGATATTGGTCTGAAATTTTCTTCGTCAATGTGTCTCTGTCTGGTTTTGGTATTAAGGTGATACTCGCCTCATAGAATGAATTTGGAAGGGTTCCCTCCTTTTCTATTTCATGAAATAGTTTGAGGAGTATTGGTATTATTCTTCTTTGAAGGTCTTGTAGAACTCGGCTGAGAATCCATCTGGACCTGGGCTTTTCTTGGTTGGCAGGCTCTTGATGGCATCTTCTATTTCCTTGCTTGAAATTGATCGGTTTAAGTTGTATATGACCTCTCGGTTCAGTTTGGGTATGTCATATGCCTCTAGAAATTTGTCAGTGTCTTCAGGGTTTACTATTTTACTGGAGTATAAATTTTCAAAATAGTTTCTAATTATCCTCTGTGTTTCAGTAGTGTCTGTCATGATATTTTCTTTTTCATCATGAATATTAGCAATTTGGGTTTTCTCCCTTCTTTTTTTCATTAGGGTGGCTAAGGGTTTATCAATTTTGTTTATTTTTTTCAGAGAACCAGCTTTTTGTTTTGTCAAGTTTTTGAATTGTTTCTTTCATTTCAATTTCATTGATTTCAGATTCGATTTTAATTATTTCCTGTCTTCTACTTTTTTTGGTGTTGGCTTGTTCCTCTTTTTCTAGGGCTTTGAGATGTAGTGTCAAGTCATTTATTTTTTAACTTTTTCTTCTTTCAATGAATGAGCTTAATGCAATGGACTTTCCTCTTAGCACTGCCTTCATGGTGTCCCAGAGATTTTGATATGTTGTTCAGAGTTTTCATTTACATCTAAGAATTTTTGTATCTCTTCCCTGATGTCTTCTGTTATCCATGCGATCATTCAATAGTGTATTATTTAGTTTCCAGGTGTTGGAGTAGTTTCTATTTTTTAATCTGTCATTGACTTATAATTTTATTCCATTATGGTCTGATAGGATGCAGGGTAGTATCTCTAGTTGTTTTTTTTGTATTTGCTAAGACTTCCTTTGTGGTATAAAATATGATCTATTTTGAAGAAGGATCCATGTGCTGCTGAGAAAAAAGTATATTTGCTCATTGATGGATGGAATACTTTAATATGTCTGTTAAGTCTAAATTATTGATTGTTTTATTGAGTTCTATGGTTTCTTTGTTTAGTTTTTGTTTGGAAGATCTATCCAGTGGTGAGAGAGCTGTACTAAAGTCACCAAGTATTATTGTGTTATGGTCTATTTGATTCTTGTATTTGAGAAGGGCTTCTTTGATATACATAGATGCCCCATTGTTTGGCTTGCTAATCAGCAATTTTTTCTTTTTTAGAAAAATGCTCATATAACAGACTAAAATGGAATAAGAAAGTTTTAGAGCAGATTGTTCATGATGTGCTGAAGCTTTTGGCATAAATATTTATGATTGTTATGTCTTGTTGATGTATGATTCCCTTAAGAAGTATTAAATGTCCTTCTTTATCCCTTCTCACTAAATTTGGTTGGAAGTCCACTTTATCTGATATGAGGATGGAAACCCCTGCTTGTTTATATGATCCATGTGAATGATACATTTTTTCCCATCCTTTCACTTTCAATCTGTGAATGTCTTTTCCTGTGAGATGAGTCTCTTGAAGCCAGCATATTTTTGGGTCTTTTTTTTTTTTTAATCTAGTCTGTCAATCTATGTCTTTTAATTGATGAGTTTAGGCCATTCACATTCAGGGTTATTATTGAAATATGATTTGTAATCCCAGTAATTTTAGTTTATTTTTGGTTTTTACCTTGACTTAGTTTCTTATTTGATTGGACTTTATTTTTTTTAGTGTAGTTCTTCTCTTTGTGTACTTTTGTTGTTGGTTATCATTTCCTCCTCATGGAATATTTTGCCAAGAATGCTGTGTAGGGCAGGCTTTCTTGTTGTAAATTCTTTTAACTATTTTTTTTTTTTACCAAGGAAAGTTTTTATTTCATCATCAAATCTGAAGCTCAATTTTGCTGGATATAAGATTCTTGGTTGGCATCCATTTTCTTTCAGAGCTTGGTATATGTTGTTCCATGATCTCCTGGCTTTTAACATCTGGGTTGAAAAATCTGCTGAGATCTGAATGGGTCTCCCCATATATGTAATCTGACTCCTCTATCTTTCAACCTTTAAAATTCTATCCTTATTCTGTATGCTGGGCATTTCATGATAATGTGCCTTGGCGTAGATCTGTTGTGATTTTGTACATTTGGTGTTCTGTAAGCCTCTTGTATTTGATTTTCTAATTCATTTTTCATGTTTGGGAAATTTTCAGTATGATCTCATTGAAGAGATTGTGCATTCCTTTGGTTTGAAATTCTGTGCCTTTTTCTATCCCGATAAATCTTATATTTGGTCTTTTGATGCTATCCCATAATTCTTTTTTTTTTTTTTTTTTTTTTTTTTTTTTTTT
>PVHX01004348.1:0-15650 GCA_004024805.1 Geosciurus inauris | reverse complement strand
GGCTTTGAACTCGCGATTCTCCTGTCTCAGCCTCCCAAAGTGCAGGGATTACTGGTGTGCACCACCACTTCTGGCTGCTATCCCATAATTCTTATATGTTCTGTTCATGGTTTCTTACCATCTTCACTGTGTGATCAACTTTATTTTCAAGATTGTATATTTTGTCTTCATTGTCTGAGGTTCTGTCTTCCAAGTGATCCAGTCTGCTGGCAATGCTTTCTAATTATTGAGATTTTTTTTTTGATGGATACAATAGCTTTATTTTATTTATTTACTTTATGTGGTGCTGAGGATTGAACCCAGTGCCTCATGCATGGGAGGCAAACACTCTACCGCTGAGCTACAATCCCAGCCCCTCTATTGAGATTTTTATTTGGTTTATTATTTTCTTCATTTTAAGAATTTCTTATTTTTTTTTTTTTTACAATCTCTAGCTCTTTCCTAAAGTAATCCTTTGCTACCTGTATTTGCTCCCTTATCTCTTTGTTGGTGTCATCGATGGTTGCCTTTATTTGTTCTGTTATTTCTTTGTTGGAGTGATCAATGTTTGCCTGTATTTGCTCACTTAAGTCATTCTTTAATTTACAGATCATTTTAATTACATACATACTGAATTCTTTCTCTGACATTTCATCAATTGTGCTGTCAATGGATTCTATTATTGTAGTATTTTGGTTTGTTTGGGGCACTTTCTTCCCTTTTTTTTCATGTTGATTATGTATCTTCCTTTCTTGCAATGCTGTTCTGAGGTATTGCAGTTTGTATCCTATAATCTTGTAGTGGCCCTACAGATTACCTGTATCTCACCTTGGAGTTCACTTCCAGTCCCCAGCAGGTGTCCTCAGATGGACACTACTGACACTAAAGATGGCAGCGGCAGTAGTGGAGGTAACTCAAGATGGCAGTGGGAGTGGCGCAAGATGGATGCAAACACTTTCAGAGATGGAGCTAAAAGGGTGGGACTTACAATGGTTTTGGGCTGATTGATAAGAGATGCAGCACTTTGGCAGTCCCCTGCCTCCAGGCCCTGTGTATTGCCCCAAGGTAGAGGTTAGTACATTGGAAGAATTATGGGGATGGCTGCAGTGTACAAGATGGATATAGGAAGGGAGCAACAGCATGAATCCCCACTATGTTCTGGGGTGGGCCTGGGCCTGGGCTCTCACACAGATCTATGAGTCTAGGCCTGATTTTGGCCTGGACTCCTTCAGGGGTCCCAGGTGGTGGGTCTAGCCCTGGGCCTGGGCTCCCGGGGATTGACAGGGGCTCTGGCACTGAACTGGGGGTGGTCCCAGACCTTAGCTGCTGGGGTCCCCAGAGGCAGTCCTTTGCCTGGGTCTGGGTTCCCCTGTGGGACAGCAAATTGGTGGGTAGCAATCTGGGACCTGACCTTGGCTGGCGTCCCATGGAGGTCCCTAAAGGCCTTGGTCTGTGCTCCCACCAGTCAGTAGGGCCTCCAGGGCAGAACTGGAGGCAGTCCTGGGCCTCTCTTAGGCCCAGTCTCCCCCAGGGGTCCCCAGTGGCAGTCCTTCTCCTCCGTCTGGGTTCCCCTGTGATTGGCAGCTAGCAGTCTCGAGTCTGACCTTGGCTGGGCTCCCACAGAGGACCCTGAAGGTGGTCCTGGGCCTTGGCCTGTGTTCCCACTGGTCAAAAGGGACTTTGGCCTAAATCTTATTTTTAATAAAATATTTTAAAATAGCTAATTTTAATTTTTTTCCTTGGACTTCACTATATTTTATTATTTCATTGTACACTGTTATTTATCTCAAAATCTCAGTATATTCATTCTTGGGGTTTTTAATTTTGACTTATTTCTTGGTTATTGGAGTAAACCTTGGTACTACGGAAAGCATAATTTCTTCTTTTGCATGTCTGAAGTTACCAGGTGCTATTTTATAATAATATCCATAGTTTTGGAGTCAGAGAGAACTGGATTCAAATCTTGGATTTTTCTGGTGCTTACTCTATGACAATAAACAAATTGTCTCCTTTCTCTGTCTCAATTCCTTAGATATAAAATGAAGGTAATATCAACTACACTATAGATTATACCAAGAAAATATGTAAGCAGCAACATTTTGCCTGGTACCTAATAACCAGTCAATAACATCATCATTATTATTAATCTTTGTATACTACCATCTTGGTTCAATTATTATTCACATCTTAATACAATATTATATACATTATAGGAACTCAAATTAACAGGGCTGGGGTTGTGGCTCAGTGGTAGACTGCTTGCCTCGCACGTGTAAGGCACTGGGTTTGATTCTCAGCACCACATAAAATAAATAAATAAAAGTATCATGTTCATCTACAACTGAAAAAATAAAATAAAAATTAACATTTGTTAGATATGGCTTACATATAATAAAATGGACAAATTTTATGAATACAATCTGATGCACTTTTGAAATTGCATGCAACTATGTAACTACAATCCAAATCAAATTATAGAACTTTTCCTTAATCATTTCTCCTTCCAGCTAATCACCCCTGATCCCCAGAGGCAAATATTTTGTTTTTTACTCTCAGTGATTAGGTTTGTTCTTTTTCAGGCTTCATATAAATGGAACAATACCATATATACTCTTTTGTGTCTGTTCAATATGTTTTTGAGATACACCATCTTCTGGCATGTAACAAAAATTGTTTTTTTTTTTAAAGTGTTGAGTAGTATTTAATGGCATGAACATATCAAAATTTATCTTTATATTCTCCTACTTAAGGATATTCGTGCTACTTTTAGTTTAAAGCAATTTTAAGTACTTATTTATTTATTTATTAGTACTGGAGATTGAATTCAGGGGTGCTCTACCACGAAGCTAAGTTCCCAGTCCCCACTCCTTTTTTTTTTCTGGGTCTCACTAAGTTGACCAGGCTCACCTCAGACTTCAATCCTCCTGCTTTGGCCTCCCTAGTTGCTAGAATTACAGTTAGTAACTATTATGACCAAAGTAACTACAAACATTTTTCTATAAGCCTTTTTGTAGAACGTTTTCATTTCTTTTGTACAAATACTAAGGGTTGAAATTCATAACTTAAAAAGCAGGTGTATATTTGACTTTATAAGAAACCATTGAGGGGCTGGGATTGTAGCTCAGCGGTAGAGCGCTTGCCTCGCATGCGTGAGGCCCTGGGTTCAATCCTCAGCACCACATACAAAGCAATTAAATAAAGACACTGTGTCCATCTACAACTAAAAAAATATTAAAAAAAAAAAAGAAACCATTGAACAATTTACAACGTGGTTGTATCAATTTTCTGTCCCACCAAGAAATTATAAAAATTGCTATCTTCAATTTTTCATTTTATAGAAATCAGCTTTGTCTGATATCTAATCACATTAACTTGTTTGTACTTAGTATTTCATGTTCCTTTTAAAACTCAGACAACCTACTTGTATTTAAATTTTTTCTCTTGTAGATAGCATATATTCTCTGGCTTTTAAATAGTGTTTAATCTATTTGTATTTGATATAATTATTGATATCATTGGGTTTAAGCCTTCCAACTCTGTATTATTTTTTGTCTTAACTCTTTATTCCTGCTTCTCCTTTCCTGTCTTCTTTTCCACTAGAGTAGTATTATATTCCCTTTTAGAGTAGTATTAGATTCCCTTTGTTGAATTTAGATTTTGAAGTGTTTCTTCCTTAATAGTTACTCTAGATATTCCAACATATATTCTTAAATTAGTCAAAGTCTACCTTGAAATAATATATTACTTTACAAATAATGTTAGTTTCAAATTTTTAGTGTCATTTGTACACATATACATTCTTTATTTCTCCTATTATCATACATTTTAGCTATACATATTTTAAATCCTTTACTATACTATTATTAATTCTGTTGTAAATAATCAATAATCATTTAAGAAATTTCTTTTATGTTTGACTTTTCTGCCCAATATTTGTCTCATCTGTGGGTCTGATTCTGTTGACTATTTTTTCCTCTTATGGGGCATATTTTATTGCTTCTTACATTAAATTTTATGCTGGACATCATGTGTAAAAGAACAGTAGAGAGTGTAGTAAATTATGTTTTCCTCAGAAAATTGCATATTCTTTCCTGTTTTAGCACTCTAGGGTGGCATCTAAGCCAACCTAATCTGTAACTGAGGTGGGTCTGGGCCTTTTTATACTTTTAGTATGTTCACTTTGCCAATAGCTTCACATGTGAGGAAAGATAAGAATTATCATTATAGCAGGTCTTAGAATTTTCCCAGTGGAGAAATCTATGCTTTTCATACAGAAGTTATGCTGCCAATATTTTGAATCACTGAGGAGTTCTTTTTCTCTCCAGAATTACCCACAACATGCTACAGATTGGAAGACCTCTCTCCACCCTGAAGTTCTGCCCTTAGTCTTTGTTGAACTGTTGCCTTGCATTCAATGAGGAGTTATGTATAGGGGGGTAATTTCTCTAGATTCTCCTATCCTGGCTTCAGCAGGATTCTGAGCTTGTCCTTGAATAAATTAAAGTCAATTGCAGACACATTGTTTATTGTGCTTCACTTTATTGCACTTTGCAGATACTGTGTTTTTTTATCAATTGAAAGTTGGGGCAACCCTGCATGGAACTAGGATGTTGACACCATTCTTGCAATAGCTCAGGTGATTGATACCATTTTTTAGCTGTGAACAATCTTTAAATTAAGGTATGTAGTTTTTTCAGACATAATGCTATATTGCAGACTTTGTAGTCTATAGTATAGTATAAACATAATTTTATATGCACCAGGAAGTCAAACAATTCTTGTAACTTGCCTTATTGTGATAGTTGCTTTATTGCAGCGGTCTGGAACCAAATTTATAATATCTTTGATGTATACCTGTATAATTTTTAAAATTGGAGAACTGCATAACAATGTAACATCATGTCTACTTTGCCACAAATTGTTTCTACATTTACTACATATTTCACGTACAATTAATTAATTTAAAAGAAAAATAGTTTTTATCCTACTTTAGCCAAAGGGAAGAATACATTTCTCAGATAAACTGTATTACTATGCCAATGTTAAGTATAGATTCATTTTAATAAAATAAAAGGATCAAGGGACTATGTAATAACAAAAATACTTAATATTAATTATACAAAAGCATTTATGGTTTGGTATTAATGTACAAATACCAAAAGAGCAGGCTGTTTCTTTTTCTGTAAAATCATGGTCAAAATTGCATTACTTAGAAACTCCTAAGCCTGTATATCAGAGATGCCAGCAGCAGACACCTGGTCACCTAGTCACATTGTATGAGGCTCTTAAACTATTGAAGACTATGCGGTGTCATATTGGATTCCTGGCATCAAGCACAAAATAAATAACTTAGGGAGAGCAGTCAAAATTTACAAATAACCTTTGACAGATAAAACACAGTTATCTAAGATAATATAAGCAGTCAAGATTCCACTGGCATTTCTTAAAATAATAAATATTTTCTCAGAAGCTGTGAGCAGGATTCATTCCTGGGGCACACAACCTATTTGTCCCATTCAAACATATCTTGGAAAAGGAGCATCCTGCCTTCTTGGTTCTCTATTAGGGCCTAAATGGCCCTTGCCCTCCCTAAACCCAAGATATTAGGCAAAGAGGGATAGAGTCTGGTCTTCCAATGAAGGGATTTTTTTTTTTTTTTTTTTGCATATGACAGAAACATTTATTTATTTATTTATCTTTTAAATTTTAATTTAATTTAATTTATTCTACTTAGGTCTACATGATAGCAGAATGCATTTTGATTCATTGTACACAGATGGGGCACAACTTTTCATTTCTCTGGTTGTACGTGATGTAGAATCACAACATATATGCAGGGATTCTTCAGGAGGCTGCCTCGCCCGCCATCTTTTGAATCAGCCGAACAGCTGGCAAGTGTATCCAGGAACGGGCTCATGTGTCTCCTGGCAGAGGCTCCTTCCTGCACGTGCCCCGCTTGTCCCACTTTGACTCACTTCTACCTTGGAAGTCATTTTCCCGGAGCTGCAAAAAAAGAGCAACAGCTGCTCTCCTGGCACTCCTCGCCTGGCATTGCAGGGTCCTTGTGGTTCTCCACACACATGTTATTGTTTAAAGTTTCTCTGGACCTCAGCTCATGTTGCTCTCCTTATCTGCCTTTCCTCTCCCAAACCCACTTCCAGCTGCCATCATCTCAGCTATATCTCCAAGATGGAGACCTACGTGGGGATGCGAGGAAGGCTTCCAAGAGGAGCAATACCTGAAGTAAATGCCCTTCACCTGAGTTCCCACACCACCCAGAAAGTGTGCACCTCACTTTAGACCTCATGTGTTGCCCCGTTTTCCTGTCTGCCTTCTCCCACCAGATTAGACTGTGGATGCTCCAGGAAGGAGATGCTGGCAGATTCCCTTTTGTTTCTACTATGTCTGAACATAGTTACTAGTTCTTAGCGGGGCCAAATAAATATTTAGCCAACTAATGTAAACTAAGACTGGCTCACCCTGTTCCTGCTCTGTGTTCTGATGATAGGATCGGGAATCTCTCCTGCAGGACAACTACTTCTCATACAAGAGTCTGGGGCAGGAAAGATGACCCTTTTCAGAGCTGAATGCCTTTGGGTCTTGGGAGAGGCAAGGTCATGACTCAGAATCCCTGCTTGAACTCGCATGTTCTGCTTGCTAATCTAGTGGACTGCCTCTAAGTCCATTTAGTCTTTGTGTAATACCCCAAGATAGTGATGTTGATATTTTACAATTCTCTGACTAATCAGATACAGCCCAACACTTGGTTCTGAAACAGAAAAATGTATACCGAAAGACTTCATAGTCATAAAAATAATCTATAGGAATAAAGTTTTAATTGAGAAATTTCTGTACCTAAATTTCTGTACCTTAATTAATTTGTGCTTTATTTCTATTATCCAATTTTTACCAATCCCTGTTGTGGGACACGAGTGTTACATGGGAATGACTTTTAAGATCCTCTGCTCCAGTTAAGCAAAATTATAATTAAATACATCACCTGTCAGAAAATAAGTTATTTTAGTTCATAAAAATGTACAAAAGTTCTATTTTGACTAATGATGTTTGCTTCCTGAAAAAGGCTCATGCTCCACTTCCGTTAGTGAAGAGAGTAATCATTTGCCATCTTTTTCCTTCTTAGGCTGTGAGGTTGAGATTCTTGGCGTCAGACCTACTTACTGCCTAGAATATAAAAATGTCCCAACGGATATCAATTTTGCCAATGCAGTCAGTGATGCTCTTGACTCATTCAAGTAAGTATTTCAAATTCTTAGCCATACCATTGTTCTTTGTTTCTGAGACCAATAATGGATCCCCAAGTGAATGAAGAAGGCCTGGCATAGGTGAAATAATGTCTCATAGAGTTGATGAGCCTTTGACATGGTGACTCTTAACTGCTAGCAGGATTTAATGGTGAACTAGTAATTTCAGGCAGGACACTCTTTGGAAATGTTGAATTCAGAGCAAGAACATTCCCAGGGGCTTGAGACCTTCTTTTTTATGTTGTTAGATAACAGAGAAGCAATATAAATGTCAGCACTTTTCTAATCATGATGTAGTGAACAATTGTATTTCAAAGATATCAATACATATTTGGCAAAAGGGGAGCATATGTGGTCCAGTAACTTTGGGAAATTTGCTTTTTCTATTCTCTTCTTGAAATGTACAAAGCACATTAGCACAGTAAATTCCAGAACTTTCTCCCCCTTCCCACTTGAAACAATGTCACAGGGTTTTACACATGTGTCTACCAGGGAAACTGATCAACAACACAGGTCAAGACAAAGTCTCAAGTGAGTACAGAAGCCACTGGATGTGGTGATCAAGATGGGAGGCCAGCTGGGAGTCTGCATTAGAAATTAGCAACCAACCAAGAGGCTAAGGATGTTTGCAGCTGGAGTTGAGGTCGCCTAAGCTGCTGAGTGGGTTTCCTGAGTGGGGTCAAAATAGAAGACTCACAGCAATCAGTGTGTAGAGAACAGGACAGGACCTTCATCCTCTCAAAAGAGAGATCTTGACTTGCAATGGAGCACTCCAGGAGAGCTAACGTACAGTAAGTATAGGATATACATCAAAAGCACTGACCACATGCATTGACCACAACTTAAGATGGCCTCAGATACAGAAGTAACCCATTATGGATTCCATTCTTTCACTCTCCTTTCTGCCCAGAAAATCATGGTGAGCTGCAGTTGCCCCCACAGAGCTATCAAGGAGGAAACAAGACCCCCGCTTTTGCTGATTCTTAGAATATTCTACTTCCATGAAACGTATCAAGAGGGGCCTCCAGGGCACATAAAATTTCATGCTCTGATTGACAGGTTGGAGAGGAAACAGTTTTAAAGTACTGAAAAAATGGAAAAATAACACATTTAAAAGGTTTTAAAATTTTTTCTTGGGGGAGAAGAAAGAAGAAGAGTCTGGGAGAAGTAACCTTTCAATAAATGCTCTTCATATGGTGTGTAAATCATGTGTGTTATATGCTTCTGCCTCTTACCTGCTCTGCTTTCTTTTTCTTGCCCACATGGGCTGAAAAATCACACGCACAACAAGCTGGAATATTGTGCTGCAGTCCAGGTTGTGCAAATACACACAGCAGATGAGCAGAGCTGGGACTCTCGAATAGCTCTATGTCTAACCAGTGCTGTTTCCAACATATCCAAAATGCTAGCCATCTCTACAGCCTATTTCCATGCCAAATATGAAAATATGGATCATAGTTGTCACATAAATACCTCCAAATAACAGTCTGTTTGGCAGTTTGATCTCTTCCACGTTCATCTTAGTTTTACAGCTGAATGGACACTTGGTGTGTACGACACAGTGATTCACAGGTAGGAGAGCAGGAAGCACACAGCCATGAGAATCCCAGGTCAGCTGACAAGCTGGCCAATCAAAGCAGACTCCCCTGTCTTCAGGAACAAGGAAGGAATGAGTGGAGGAATAACTTGTGGGCTCTAGTTTCTCTAAAGTGTTGTCTTTGATTTTGTTTTGTTTATCCCTTTCAAGCAACGTGGCAAAGTTCTAGAATTCTGGGAAATTGCATCTTTACCTTGGAAGTAAAGGGGATTTTGCTTTTGATAACATTGGTGGTGGTAGTGGTGCTTGTGTGTGAGTGTGTATGTGTGTATTTGGCAGTTACTGGGATCCTCTAGAAGGAAAAAGCTACAAAGAACTGGAAGTGCTGGGAGGCTGTCACAGGCTAGGCCTCCACCTGGGATGGCCTGGTGCTACCACATTGTTCAGCTCTGTAGCATTCATACTGTAATCTCCATACACAGCCTTGAGTTCCATGGAATGTCATTCACGTCGCCTAAAATTGGAATGACACCCCTGGACAGTGAAGGACTTGGCAGGATTGAACCAGATCAATGCAATTGTTTTATAGCGTCTACATCCTGCCAAAGTGAACAAGGTCACCAGAAATAGCCCTTTTAGGTGGAAAGATGGAGACACATCATCTCTAAAATTAGACCATCCTTGAAATGATCAAGAAAAGACAAGAAAAAGTAGTAGGCTAGATGATACTGCTTATGGAAGTCAGTAAGGTGATGGAGGCCCTCCTCCAGAGAAAGAGGAAGCACTTTCCTCAACCACCCTATACAACAGAACATTGCTTGTTGCCATCTTTCAAAGTAGACTGATGGACTGACAGTTGTGGGTCAATACTTTTCTTTCAAAAACAAAACAAAACAAAAAACAAAAACAAATCTAATCTGTTTTCTCAGGAGTGAAATAGGTGATAGCCCCATCCAGTCTAGGACCATTGAGAACAATCAAGACCACTCTGCATGTAGCAGCCCGTGCATGCAATAGGTGGCTCAAAGGAATCATTCATTTCCATGGTAGGTAGAGTTGGGTAATTATTAACTGTGTTAGCTTTTTCACTGCTGTGACAAAAGGACCCGATGAAAACAATTATAGAGGAAGAAAAATTTATTTAGGCACTCATGGTTTCAGAGGTCTCAGTCCATAGAAAGCTGGCTCCATTCCTCAAGGCTTGAGATGAGACAACATGATGGTGGCAGAGTGTGGCAGAGTGTGGCCAAGGGAAGCAGCTCACAAGATGATCAGAGAGCCGAGAAAGAGATCGCCACTTGCCAGATACAAATACATACTCCAAAGCCACACCCCCAATGCTCCACCTTCTCCAGCCACACCCCACCGGCTTTCAGCTACCACTCTATTAATCCCATCAGGTGATTAATTCATGGGTTGGGCTAAGGCTCCCATAACCTGATCATTTCTTCTCTGAACCTTCTTGCATTGTCTCACACATGAGCTTTTAGGGGACTCCTCACATCCAAACCATAACATTTACCTTTCCATCAGAGAGCCCTGAATGGAGGAGCATGTCTACAATGCCACAGCTCGCCTTTTGGTTTCTGTTCAGCTCTATCTCAAATATCTAACTATAATTTGGAGAATACTTAAGAGTTTTCACACCTGAGTGTCCAAACATACTCACATTTTACTCCAGGTCAGTCCTGCTCATAAAATGTCTTTGTCCATTTTGCAGAGAGAGTGGGACAGAGGATAGGTTGGCTTTGAGAGAAAGAAGGAAAAACTGTGAAGATCCTGAACATAGAGTCCTACCCAGGGCCTTTTAAGCAGAGGGCAGAGGTAGGTCAAGCAGCTGCCCATGTCTGTGCAGGAAGCAGTAACTCACCACCCATGTTTCATCTGGACATTATCTTCCCATGCTCAGAAAGCTGTACTGATCCCAGTAGTATCCTTGTGAGATGCTATCTTTGAACTTAGACAACTTTTTAGCATGGAGGAAAGGAGAAGGGGAATTAAATTGGTATTTAATACCTATTTTCTAGCATTGAGTCTAAGGGCTTTACTTTCATTACTCCATTTTGTTCTTATCCACTGGATTATACAGGGACTGTTCTCCTCCTCTTACAAAGGAGGCCACTCATTCAGAAAGTTGAACACCTTGCCTTGGATCTCACAGCTATGGGGTGCATGAGCTAGCACACAGCTCTTTCCACAGGGCCTTAGGACTGTCTCCTGGGGCCTCTCCCTCCATCCTCCAACCTGTCTACCCCCACACCTTTAAGATGCCCTGAAACAGAATCAAACAGGGAGAGAAGTCCAGAATCACCTCTTGACTTCTTTGGGGCCATCTTGGGCCTGGGGCCCTTGCAAGGCCCAGATGGAACAGGGCCTTTTGCAGTCTGTTGAGCACTTTATGCTTTCAGCAGCATGTAGCCCTGGTGACTGGTGCCCTGCCACCACACATGGGGACTCAGCATGAAGCACCCCTGCACACACAGTTACCTCGCCTGCTAAAAAAAAAGCAGGTTTTGATTCTCATCACTTAATCCATCCTCCTGGAAGTTCTGTTGGCAGGAGATTCATGATTCATTTGGCAGAGAAGGGTGCACGGTGCTAAAGTTGAAATAAGCCCTTGGTAGCTCACAAGGTGGGTGAGGAGTGCAGGGGAGACAGCCGCAGTGAGCCTTGGCTGCAGTAGAGGCCAGGCAGCCACTTCCATGCTGGTCGGGGCACACTGATCATACAGCCTCACCAAAGGGTTGGTCAAGAAACAGCAGAGCTACAGGAACGGTGGTCAGAGTGGATGTCTCTGTAAGCTCCAACTGATTGCAAATAGCTCCAAAGGAGTTCCTCCAGGATCCCAGAACCTCAGTGGCTGCTGGTGCAAATAAAGGAATAGATGAATGATAAGAGACTTCCCAGTGGTCACAAGGAAGCTGGCTTGAATGTCTTGGCCTGGGACCTTTCTCTCTGGACTGAGAATGAAGAGGTAAGAATGCAGGAGGAGGCCCAGACTGATCAGAGACTGAGTTCTCCCTGTTCAGCCCGCATACCCAGGAAAAGGGGTCAGAGACATCTGGATGGAAGAGAAGGGGGAGGCATTTCTTTCCCCTTCCCTCTCTTTTGCTGTGACTTATCCACTTGATGAACATCAGCTCATTTAATACCCAACGAGGTATTAGGTAGGCTTTTCAGATGGGGAAACTGAGGCTTATTGATGTTTTGCTATTCACCTGAGAACTTCTAGTTAGTGAAAAGAAAAGCACACACTGGAACCCGGATGTGTGCAGTTCCAGTGCCCTTGTCAAAAGGTAATTTTCAAAAAAAAAAGGTGATTTTTTGCTGAGTATGGTGGTGCATTCCTATAATCCCAGCAGCTCAGGAGGCTGAGGCAGGAGGACTGTAAGTTCAAAGCCAGCCTCCGCAATTTAGTGAGGTCCTAAGCAACTTAGCAAGACCCTATCTCTAAATAAAATATAAAAATGGGCTGAGGATGTAGCTCAGTGGTTAAGTGCCCCTGGGTTCAATCCCTGGTACAAAGAAAAAAAGGTAATTTTCAAAATTAAAATGTTGTCATGTGTGCTCACTGCATCTTTGAGAATTATGCCAGGGTTCAAGTTAATTTGCCTGAGAGAGTCAGGAGATGACAAGGCTGGTTGGAAGGAGAATGTGAGAAACATCCACAGTTGAAGAAAAAGAACGGCAGGATATGATTATTGTTGGATTAACAACACAGAAGATGATAAAACTATAATTTGGGTGGACTCCTTTTTATATCAGACCAAAATCACTTTCATCTGCTCAGTTTCCTACCAGTTAGCAGCTGAGTTTACACAATCTGAATACTCATCAGTAGTTAAATCCGACTTTTAAGCAAGCTTATAAATAGTGCTCTAACATGGTACTCAAGAGACAGGTAACCATTTTGGAAATCTGATTTACAAATTTGGAATCATTTTCCTTAACAGTCAATAACTAAACATTTCTGTAAATTGCTTCCACTTCTCTCTCCCTAATTTTTTTCCTCTTTCTAACCCACTTCAGTAAGGTAGATGGATGTGATATTTTGAACTTTTTATGTTGCAAAGATATTTGGAATGAATCCCAAGGTGATGGGAACATAGGTGTCCCTGAAACCCCAGGGCTAAGGGCCCCTCGTGGCTTTCTGGGAACTGGGCTTATGGCCACATGTCTTTCTGGCATGGTTCCTGGACCTTAGAGCTGTAAATGGCCAAGAGCAGATCTGCAGGCATTTCCACCCATCTCTCCTCACCCAACCAATCTGTTACAAACGAGCTGACCTGTGATGGAGACCAGACCCATGTGGAAAACAGCTGGCTACTAAGAATTTATCTGCTAAACTCCAAACAGGCTAGAGCTCTCCGCCCTTGGAGACTTAGGTCCCTAATGAATCAATGAAACTTTAACATAGAAACCTTTCACATGTGGAATCCCTGAATTGCAAGCATCCCAAATCAAGTGTTCCTGGCATCTGGGGTTGACAGCTTTCTGACACAGAGCCATCAGGTAAATTGTGATACTTAACTAGCTTTTCGATGGCATGGAGATTTATGAACATGGTAAATAGCCTTTGAGAAGCCAGTCCAGGGACTGCTACACTAAGGAGAGTTGTTAAAAGGAAGAGAACTAGAAGTTTTTCACTGAACCTTAATGCCACAGTAAACCTTGTTTGCAAAAGTTCCTAATTATAGTAAGTCACTGATGAATTAAATACAGTTTCCCCATGTATAAACCCCGTGCTAGAAGTGTGGACCCCTAACAAGTAATAATGCACTGTTGTGAATCAGCACATGTGGAATGCTCAAGATGCAAATACATAAAGCAAATAAATGCTGAGGCTTATCTGCCGGACAGATTTTATGAAAGCCCCCACTCCATTCAAATCATGGTGGAGGAAGGGCTGTCAGCTCTATCAGTCCAATAAACATGGGCCTTAAACAAGTTTCAGCATATGCATGAAAATACCATTACCCAGTACAAACTTTTACCCACCACCTACACACTGGTGGGACCCTAAACTGCCTTTTTGTACTCAACTATGTACAGATGCAGAGGGAGTTTGGATTAGTCATTCACACATTGGCGAGTATGAATAATAAGAATATCATTTGCAAGAAACACCCAAATAATAACCTAACCCCATGCATGTTGTGGAGGAGGGTGGTAATGGGGTTTATTAATGAGATGCCCATTTGTTTTGTTCTAAAAAGAGAAAAGAACATTTTGCCAGGCATTTTACATAACTTGAAATCAATGCATCCTCAAAACTTTTAATGAAGTACACGCCAGAGTACCCAGGAGAACATCAGAGCAACATTAAAGAGTGTGTGATCCTATCAAAGGAAGATGCCAGGCAGGACATACTCTGGAATTTGCTCCCTGGTTTAGAGGATGGAGTAGATGTGAACATTCAAAGGCCCAGATTTCTGAAATTAAAAGCATCTGACTTCGGAGGTAGAAGATTTGCGTTTCCTGTTCTAGAGGAATCTTAGACATTTGTGAGGCCTTTGGTAACTTCTAGAACCTGTTTGGCCCATTTCCTCATCTTTACAATCTGTAAATGCTTTCCATAAGGATGCTTTTTACTGCATCCTGGAATTTGGAGGCATTGTCAACCCATAGACACAGAGCGCTGTGCATTGAGAAGCCAAGTGACACAATTTCACTGTGAGGCTTTTGTCCCATCTCATACTCAGCTTTCTAGGGTCATTGGCAAGAACTATTTCCAAAAGACCACATGGGCTCAGCGAATGTTTCCCCCTTGGTATGGGATGTTGTGTTCTTTCTGAGCATTCTGTGGTTGTATTATGGGGATCTGAATTTGAATCCCAGCTCCATCTCTTACTAGCTTTGGGATGCAGGTGACTATGAAGTCTTCAAACCCATTTAGTGTTGTTTTGAGGATTTCATAAGACAAAGTATGTCAAGGACCACAACAAAGTGCCAGACCCACAGTTGCTATCATTTATTGAGCACTTACTGTTATGCATTTGAATGACAGTTCCAGAGCTCCTACTGTTTGCCAAATGCTAGGCAAGCGATGAGGTACAAAGGAGAATGAGTCATCATGCTTAGAGTGAAAGAATTTGACACCCCACATAAATGGGCAAGTACAGCACAGTATGAAATTCACAGCCCAGAAGTGACTCAAGGGTGCCTTGGGAGCACACAGGAAAGGGCCACCCAACCTTACCTCAGGTCCCAAGAGGAAGCCCCCTGGAGGAGGCCAGTCTCCTCTGGGCCTGAAGATGCAGCAGTGCTGTTTGATTCTGGCCGGGCAAACCTGAATTTCTGCGAGACTATTTTCCTCCCCATGAATGGAAAGTCGAAGGCCCAGCAGGCTCTGCGGGTATGTTCTGTCACTCATGCTCTAAGTGTTGGGGAAGCTGTATCAGGGAAAATCATGACACGTGCTTGCATGTGTGTGTGTGCGTGTGTGTTTAAAAGTTTTTCAAGAAACAAGCCAACAGTTTTCATTATTACCACTTGTAAATAATAACCAGAGAAATTAGCTCTAATTTCTGTCGCATTGCTTCATCTTTTGTCAGGTTTTTTTTTTTTTTTTTTGTACTGAGGATTGAACTCAGGGGCACTTGACCACTGAGCCACATCCCCAGCCCTATTTTGTGTTTTATGTAGAGACAGGGTCTCACTGAGTTGCTTAGTGCCTTTTGCTGAGGCTGGCTTTGAACTCATGATCCTCCTGCCTCAGCCTCCCAAGCCACTGGGATTACAGGCCTGCGCCACTGCGCCCAGCCTTTTGTTGGTTCTTGCCCATCATTATCATCATAATCATCATCGTCATTGTCACCATTATCATTGCTCTGATCTATTTCAAGTGGTTTATTGGGGGTGGGAGATAGGGC
>PVHX01004347.1:47328-127320 GCA_004024805.1 Geosciurus inauris | reverse complement strand
TAGAGAAATGCAAATCAAAACTACACTCAGATTTCATCTCACACCAGTCAGAATGGCAGCTATCCAAAATACCAGCAACAATAAGTGCTGGCGAGGATGCGGTGAAAAAGGTACACTCAAACATTGCTGGTGGGACTGCAAATTGGTGCAACCAATCTGGAAAGCAGTTTGGAGATTTCTTAAAAAACTTGGAATGGAATTACCATTCGATCCAGCTATCCCACTCCTTGGCCTATACCCTAAAGGTTTAAAAACAGCACACTACAATAAAGCAGTCACCTCAATGTTTATAGCAGCACAATTCGCAATTGCAAAACTGTGGAAGCAACCCCAATGCCCTTCAATAGATGAATGGATAAAGAAACTGTGGTACATATACACAATGGAATATTATTCAGCAATAAAAGAAAATAAAATTATGGCATTTGCAGGCAAATGGATGGAATTGGAGAACATTATGCTTAGTGAAGTAAGCCAATCCCAAAAAACCAAATGCCGAATGTTCTCTCTGATTAGTGGATGAGGATACATAAGGGGGGTGGGAATGGGAAACATAGGAGAAATATAGGAACTCTGGATGCGGCAGGGGGAGGTGGGAGGAAGGAAAGGGGAATGGGCATAGTAAAGTTTTATATTTCTTAAATGATCTTTTTGTTTTGAAACTTTTGAAGTATTTCGTGGGGTTTTTTTATTTGTTTTTGTGGTGCTGGGGATCAAACCCAGGGCCTTGTGCCTATTAGCCAAGTACATACTACCTCCAAGCCACATTGCCAACCCTCATGATTCTCTTAAAAAGAACAAAAAATCCTGATGTACTTACTCTTCTAATCTTTTTTCTTTTTTCTATTAGCTCCTTATCCCTTTTCTATAGCACATGGTGTCTTAAAGTATAGACTATGGTCCAGAATCATCCACTGGGAGATGACTATAATTGTAACCTAGACCAACTGAATCAGAAACTCCACTGCTCTGGAACAGGGAATCTAAGCCATGGCACTATTGCCGTTTAGGACCAGATAATTCTTTGATTTGGCTGCGGAGGTGGAAGGCTTGTCCTATCCAGTGTATCACAGTATGTTGATCAATAGCACTCCTACTTATTGGATGCCAATAACATTGCACCCCACTCCTCCATACCCAATCCCCAATTGTGACAAAAAAAGGTCTCCAGACATTACCAAATATCCCAAGGAGCAAAGTCAGTGTAGTTGAGAACCACTGCTCTACAGAGAGATGTGGAGTCAACGGATGAAAACCTCTCTTTTGGAATACCATTGAACATGTATTAAATACCTTTAACTCATTCCAAGTTCCGTGCTGGTTACTTTAGTACAATTTATATGCGTCATCACTGCCTTCACAGCAGCTATACAAAATGGAGTTCAAAGCCTCATTTATGGAGTTTCTCATCTATTTCAGTAGCTCAGCACTTGGACTGTATGTCCAGTTATTACAATGATTCATTTGGCTGAATTTGTAACCGTATTCTTTTTCAACCCAAAGGTGTTTGGCATGTAAACAACTTAAACAGTTGCATAATCATCTCTTATATGTAAACTTAGGCTTGTAATTTCTTGTAAACTTAACCATGTTTGGTTCTGGGTGGCAATTACTTTATTTTTGCTGAGCTGACTGTTAAATGACAAATGAATTAATAGTATGCCATTATTGTAGAAAGATCAGTACTGCTTGCATTTTTGAAGTAGTGTGTATTATATATTTTCCATTTTATTTTCATTTCCTCCTCCAGCTCATTTGGTTTAGTTCTGCATATCTTAACAATACTTTCTTTCCTCTCTCCTACCTCTTATTTAAACTTACTAGACTCTGTCCCATGCCTTGATTTTTTTTTTTTTTTTTTTTTTGGGTAGGATCTGAATTGTTAGATATACACTTTATATCAACAATTAGTAGTTAATGCTAGGTTAATGTGTTAACTATCCCTAGGCATAACATGCTAGCAGGGGTGGGTAAAAGGCCTAGAAATTACTCTTAACTGAGAATTTCACAATTTCCCACTCCTACTTGCAACCCTGTGACATCTTGTTTACTCCATCTCGCCTTTGTAGAGCAGTCCTGATTAGTGGCTGTGATGATAATAGTCTGGCTGTCAGATTTCTGCGTATTAATGATATTTCCAGAACTCCCCAAATCAGTGCTAGTTTCTTACTGTTCATTGCATGCCTCCTCTCTTTTACTACTCTAGAAGAATTATGGAAGAATCAGAGGTCCTTTTGTGTGAAAATTACATTTAGGTATTATAAGCTATCTATGCCAGTATGTCAAATGGCAAAGAATTGCAAATTTTTGAAATGCTAGAATACTAGAAAAACATCCATTTTTAAAGGACCACAATAAACTAATCTATTAATACAGGATGCAGCATGATCAGTAAAATCCTGATGATTATCTTCAAAGCTTTCTACTTAATGAAACATTTCTTCTCACAAGATCCCTTTAGGATCCAGATTATTCTCAAGTTCTTGGAGCTCTTTACATTTAGCTTATTTCTATCTTTCAGATTATTAGAAGGACACGAAAGTAGCTCAAACAATGCTTCTAATCAGTTAGGAAATATCATTGTGTCATATTCAAAGTTTTAAGATTTTGTGAACTTCCTTAATCTAGTATCTTGTTTTTGTTAGTATCTCCTTAGATTTTGTTCTGTAGGTGTATTTTTTTACATTTACTTTTCATATATTTTAGTTGTTATTTTTAAAGCAATTTTAAAATTCAAAAGTGCTATTAACATTTCTTTTACATGATTTTTGTTTGTTTTTTGTTTTTATTTGTTTGTGATAACTGCATATTGAATCCAGGGCACTCTACCACTGAGCTACATACACTCCCAACCCTTTTTTTTTTTAATTTTTTTTTTTTTTAGTTGTAGATGGACACATTGTCTTTATTTTATTGCTTTGTATGTGGTGCTGAGGATCGAACCCAGGGCCTCATGCTGCTGAGCCACAATCCCAGCCCCAACTCCCAACCCTTTTTTAAAATTTTTTCTTTTGAGACAAGTTCTAAGTTGCTGAGGCTGGCCTCAAAATTGCAATCCTAAGTAACTGGGGTTACAAGTGTGCACCAAGAGATAAAAATATTAATATTTGTCTGCCTGTAATACAGAGGAGCAGAAGAAAGAACATCGAGTAGAAATGCAGGAATTGAGAAAAAAGACAACTTCACAGGTTTTTTTTTTTATGTGGTGCTGAGGATCAAACCCAGTGCCTCACATGTGCTAGGCAAGTGTTCTACCACTGAGCTGCAACTCCAGCCCCATAGGTTTAATTGAAGGGGAAAGACTATATTTATAATAGAGGCCCTCATCAATATTTTATTGTTTATTTCTAGGTGTTATATTCAGAAAAATACAATATGAGATTCAAATATTTGAGTTACAGATGAATAATATGGGAAACACTGGTAGGATAATTTTATATTTTAATTTTAATTTTTACTATTAGGATTCTTAGAAATCTTAATTTTTGTGCATGATAGGATATGTTGTGCATATCACTTATTACTAAAAGGAACTGAATTCATTTTTTAAAAAAATAATTTTTTGTAGTTCAGTGGATCAAGCCTAGATAGGGCATCATGCATTTGGCAAGTGTTCTACCACTGAGCTGTGCTCCCAGCTCAGTACATTTGAAAAAAATATTATTTAATTTAAAATGAGCTCATTATAAAAAGTAATAAAATGTTATTTATAAAATTCTGTGTGGGCCCTGTTTTGAGATATATGTAATTTTAAGCACCCAACTTTTTTCACAGTAAAAACAAAAAGAAGTTTGTAGAAAATGCCACTAAAATTTTCTGTGATACATTAGCATTTTTCATGTAGCCACCATGGACAGATTTGATAAGATGGATTCCAAATAGAACAGAATTTATCTAGAGGTTACTCCAGTTACTAAATTTATTGTAGTATCCCAGGCCTGGATATTTTTATATATGTTATCTAATGATCCCTTATAAGAATTAGATAAATATTGTCACTTTTGCACATGAGGAAATGAGCTCAACTGTAAGAATCAGGACCAGAAATTTGAAGCTCTCTCTCTTCTGATTCTAAGGTGAATGTATTTTTCATTATATCTGGAGGTCATTAACTCTGGATATATGTTAGAGTCCTCTCAGGAAGCTTTCAAAAGGTACAGATGCCAGAGAATCAGGTACCCATTCATGTGGGGAGGGTCTTGCACTTTGGATTTGTTTGTCTCTCTGTCTGTCGGTTTTTGGCACCCAGGGGTGCTCTCCTGCTGACCTGTATCCCCAGTCCTTTTTATTTTGAGGCAGGGCCTTCCTGTGTTGCCCAGGCTGGTCTTTAACTGGATCCTTCTGCCTCAGTCTTCTGAGTTGCTGGGATTGGGGCAGGGGGTGTGCTACTTCATCCAGCTACATAGTTATATTTGTATTTTTTAAAAGCTCTGCTCGTGATTCTAGTGATTCTAGTGAGCAGCTAAGGCTGAGAAATGTTGTATTAAGTACTGCATCTCTAGTGACCACTGGTGCACCCTTGTTTGAAACTTTTACTATTTGTCAATGGTTAATCATCTGTAGTGCTTTGTAATTCACATTTTATCACTAGAAACATAGGGCATTTGTATTTGAACAGCAAGAGAATATCTTCCATAATAAACATTGCAAGTATTACAGTGAACATGATATGTCTTTATTCCTTGTAGTTCTTCAAAAAATTAAAATAGATTTTTCTTTTTTTCATTACCTTGGTGTGCTTTTTGAGTAAAGTAAAAATGAACTTGATTAGTTGTTCAGTATGTGGCCCTCTATGTGTCAGAGGGTGATTTGGCTAAGAGGAAGGACATTTTCTCAATTTACAATAGTTTTGAAAAGTAATAAAGCAGAATATTGTTGTAAGTCTATAAATGATTTAAACAGGAATATAGTTAAATAATTAGTCCTACCCTACTATTGTCATCTATCTCTGTAAATCCCCATTGGCAAACAAGTTACAGTAAATATTATCTTTTGGATTTACGGACAAAATGAGTATAATCGAAGAACTTACCTCCTTTAAAAAAATTTAACATTAGTGAATGGAATAACAAAATAAGTTAGTTTCTTTTGTATTATGAAATTTTTGAGTTTTCAGTCTTTGTTATTGCAATTTTGAAATAAACTCTTCTTAATTGGTTAGAATACAGTAGTGCAGTATTTTTAGCTGCCTTTAAAATAAAGGCAGTTATTGTGATTGACTTTTGGAATACATTTAAAGATGTTATAATCTGCAGTTATAGTTTATTGGTTGATGTCAATTAAAATTTGTAGTCTGCTTATTTTCAGTCCTTAGTAAATCAATTGTGTTTCCAGAAATAGTTTTTAAACATTTACAGTTTTGTAGGTAACTCATTTTTTATTTTCTCTATTATGTTAGGTTGTAATAAATGTTATGTTATGTTATGTTGTAATAAAGCACAGCAGTAATGAGCCTCTCATCTTCTTGGATTGAAAAGAAACCTTTCACCCCATCCTTGAATCTTCTGTGCTCATATATAAACACACACACTTTTTTTTTTTTTTTTTTTTTTTTTTTGGTGGAGGAAATCATGCTAATGATTGAACTCAGAGTCTTGAGCATGCTAGGCAAGTGCTTTGTTGTTGAGATATGTCCCCAGCTTCCCCTATTATTATAAGACAGGTTTAGGAATTGGATGGGTTGGAGTAGAGTGATCTGTCTTAAGGATAGTAGAGGAGGAAATCAGATTAGCTTGCCACAACTGGAGGCCTCACCAGATGTTGGCTTAGATTTTCTTGGACCACCATTTCTATTTCCACGACTATTTCCCACCACCTTTCATGAATTTCAACTGGAAATGAAGCAGTTGAAATTGATGAAATATAAATGCAACTAAATTGTACCCACAGAGAAGATTGAAACTATGGTAGTTGAAAGAGTTAGAGGAAGCAAAACAAGACATAGAAGGCTTATGGTGTTGCAAAATGTTGCAGTTGGGTTGTATTAAAATTCTTATTTTCCCCAAAATGGCTCACAGAGGTTGTTTATACAACTCCAGCAGGCAACATTCATGTGAATTTGTTATTTCTTGATCCTGCCTGGCTGAACACTAGATATCTTAGGGCAATTGAGTTTGGCCAGGACCACTTTTCCATACTGGTGTTCACACCTTACTTATATAATCTAGATGCGCAGTGGTGTCTTGTTGAATCTGAGGCAGCCTAAAAGATAATGATAATAGCAAACAAATAGTATGTAGCACTTTGTATCTGTTAACGTATTTATTTTTTTCAGTTAGGATGAA
This sequence comes from Geosciurus inauris, assembly GCA_004024805.1. Taxonomy (NCBI): domain Eukaryota; kingdom Metazoa; phylum Chordata; class Mammalia; order Rodentia; family Sciuridae; genus Geosciurus; species Geosciurus inauris. The sequence goes on along the minus strand of PVHX01004347.1, from coordinate 121,036 downwards.
TATGTGTTATTACCATCTTTGCTTTATAGATGAAGAAATTGCACAAAGTTTCAAAAAAGCCATGTTCAGTAGCTCACACAAATAGTAAATGGCAAAGCTATGGCATAGGAACTGTGGCTCCACAGGTTTTTTTTTTTTTTTTTCCTTCATTAGATATGGCACATTTGCAATTCCCTCTTTCTATTTCCATTTGCCTAAATTACTCATCCATTATGGTATTTTATCCATAAGAAACATGAGCCTTAAACTTTGTAGGGCTGAAGATAAAGAAGACAAAATCCTTGCCCCATGGAACTTAGCTGTAGTAGAGAGACAGTAAATAATTAAGCATACAAATAGTTTAATTTCACATAGTAAGTGCTTAAAAGAAAATAGCCTAATGGTGTAGGAAATGATTGAAGAGTGGAGCTACTTTCACTGGGATTATGAAATAAGTTAATTTGAGGAGATGACACTTGTGTTGAGACTTAAATAATCAGAAGGAAGGAGCTATGTGAAGGTGAGAGAAGATACTCCAGGCTGTTAGAGCTGTGAGATAGAACACCTTGGCATTTTTCTAGGAGACACACACACACACACACACACACACACACACACACACACACACACAAACACAAAGTAGTGTGACTTGGAGTTCAGTAAATAAGCAGGGTAATGTCTTAGTAAGTTGGAAGGTGGGTCTTGAGATCTCAGAGGAATGATGAGCAATAAATATCCTTCCAAGGGGATAGGAAGTGGCTGGTAGGAGTCAGCTCCCTGAGGAAGAGGTATTGTGTTACTGACAGTATTTATTGTTTACTATATGCAGAATTGGGCAGGCACCTGTCTGTTCTAGTTTAGGCAATAAGAGGATGCAGTGGTTTTTGTTTCAGTTTGTTTTGTTTTTAATGATTCTTGTGCTTAAAATAACTACATTGTTCAAGTCCATCATGACATATTATTCTTTATAACCCATTAGAGAAATGTTTGAAAAATTTCTTCATTAATGATATGATTTGGTTGTTTTAAAAGAACACTTCAGGTGCTGTGAAGAGGAGACAGATATGGCAGCAGAAAGATCAATTATGAGGCTGCTGCAGTTGTTGAGATAAGGATTGTGATTTAGATAAAAGCACTAGCAATGAGCACAAATAATTACCCTTTAAATATATATTGATTGCTGTTCTTGATGCTCATTTTCCTGGATTATAGTTCTTGTTTTATAGGACAAAGGAATAAATGTCTTCTCTTAGTTTATCCTCAGACATCAATAGCCTATGTCAGAATTTTCCTGAGACCTGTGTTTTATTGCTCTTTTGATTCCCTCAAACCACAAATTCCTCTGGGTCCAATCCTACTGCCAAGATGTATTTATATACAGGATTACAGATTATCCTCCTCCAAGACTGAGACTCCTCAATCTGCCAACCCAGTGCTCTTGAAATGGATTGCATCGCATCATGAAATGGCTCTTGATGAATTTTCAGGGGCCTTGAATACTTTTCACATCTACTTTGCTTTAGAAGCTTTCCTCAGATATGTCTGTTACTTTAAACCCTATGCAGTAGTGCCAAAGTCTTTTCTGGCTTATATATAAATGTGTGGGTGTAGTTCTATTGAGTATCATCTAAGCACTGATGGATGTGCCAAGGGAAAGAGAATGCTCCTTGTCCCTAGCTTACCCCAGCTGCCTGGTTAGACGTAATTCTCTTAATTTGACTTGACTCAGAAGACAAATGACCTTGAAGATACACCTCACTTTTTTAACACCTGCTTTTGGCAGCCTACTAGTAATTACTATTTATTCCCTTTTTTCTTTTTCTATTTTGCCTTAAAAAATTTTTAACATATTGCATATGAAGAAATTAATTTAAATAAGTCTAAATTTGGATATGTTTTCTGATACATATCTTGAAAGCCTCTGGTTAAAGCACTACATATATTACACAACCACTTGTATCACTGATTTGAATAATACAGGTGGTAGATGCAAAATCTTATGAAGTGTGGATCCCCTTCCTAGTGATTTTTAACCATTTCATTTTCTTTTCAAAGAACAGCTTAAAGTCTGTCTTTTATATCCTGTCTTAATAACGTTCAGTCGGGGTACTGTTAACTGTTGTCTTTGGCATTGTAAGTGTTAAAACCAGTAAGTGAATACTATGTGTTTGTAGGGGTCATATCATCCTTTTCCTATTGTATGAGGTTCCCACCAACTGAACTGAGATTTTGCAATAATTCCTGAAGTCCCCCTATGTGTACCCTTGTCTCCTGTGGGGGATTTTTAGGCATATTTTGGCATATAAATGTTGAAAATAATTTTGTCTGAAGTTCTTTCTTCCCATAAAGCTAAAGTGGAAGAATATATGTAAATCCTTCAAAGTTGCCTCTTTTTTTCCATGGAAGGAACAGAGAATAAAAATCCAAGCAATCTTATGAATTATGTGCCTCAGAGATAATGTGAAATTCTTTTTTTGTTTGTTTGCTTTTGTTTTTATGGTGCTGTGGACAAATCCAGGGTCATATGCATTCTAGGCAAGTACTCTGTTGCTAAGCCTGGATGTTTATTCTGCATTAATTTTTTTTTCAAGCTCAGTATAAAAGCTTAATGCAGTAGAGAATGAAGAACAGTTGATGGCCACTAGGATTTTTGAGGAATCCTATTTTTAATCCTTTAAAAATATAGATGCAATTTGGGGGAGGGGTGTTCTGGGGATTTAACACACAGGCACTTAACCACAGAGCCACATCCCAGGCCGTTTTTATGTTTTTATTTTGAGACAGAGTATCATTAAGTCACTTAGGGTCTCACTAAGTTGCTGAGGCTGACCTTGAACTTTATCCTCCTGCCTTACCCTCCCAAGCCACTGGGATTATAGGCGTGTGCCACTGGGCCTGGCTTAGAGGCAGTATTTCTATAGAACAGTCCTTTAATTTTGTGATCTTTGCATTCTTGAATTTCAAAAAGAAAATTGTCATTTATATTGCTAGTAAATCTGGTAGAAAGGGTATTTGTTCTTTCTTTCTCCTGGTATATGAATAATCTAAGTGGCTGCTAGTTTAAATTTTTTCCTACCTAGTTTTTTTTTTTTTATTGTGTTTTGGAGGAGAACTAAATAAATTTGAAAGTTGATTAAATTGATGTACATATTAAGTAGATGCATAGTTGTATATTGTTTAAAAAGATGAATAGCCAAAGGTCATTATGGTGTTGTAACTTGTAAGTACTGTTTGTTCTTGATGGTTGAAGAAACAAATCACTAATTTTGCGACGTAATTATAATAATGAATAGCATAGTTTTAATATTTAAAAACCATTGCTTGAAAACAGTTCAGTTTGTTCTTTAACTTTATTGACTAGAGTATAAAGATACTGATAATTATAAAGTCCAGTGTGAAAGGCAATTGGTTATATACTCAATTTTAGAACTGATTTTCTTTAACTTCTGTTTGTATCTTACTTGATAATAAATTTTACCTATAAAAGTAAGTTTATTCTTGGTTAGAATGCTTTTTATATTGCTTAGAAAATGTCTAAAACTTTTATATGCAATTATAACCTTTTATAAGAAGATTAAAAACTAATATAAGTACACATCCTTTATCATGTCTTTCTTCTTTTGAAACATAGTTGTCTGTGTGGGTCCAGTCAGGAGATAGAAACTACACATTGGGTTAAACAGGGTAAATTTTGTAAAGAATGATTAAACCCTGATAAAAAAGTGACCTTAAGACACAGGAAACTATATATGGTATCAAGAACTGGTAGAGAAAGGACAGGCTTCAATGGGGCCCTTTCCCTAAGGATGGGATTCAGCTCTCAGTGGGGGAATGTATAATTCAGCCAACCAAATTAAAGGGTACCATTTCATCCAGGCCAGAGCTAGTCCATAGCAGTTGGGTAACATGACATAACAAGGGAGAGCAACCCTTCCGAGACTCCTGTGTGCCTATGTAGGCAGGAAGACTTTAGAGGGCTGTATTCTGTGTTGAGAGGGCAGATTATTGCTAGGCAGGGCCTGTACTTCCAGGTCCTTGAGAAGACTGCACATCTGGGCATGTGTCTGGGACGGCCTTCACTTGATGTTCTTATCTCAGTACCACTGATCCACTATGCAGTAGTTGGAAACTACAGAACTACTTTTTGCCCTATAATCTCCTTTGAACACTCATTGCTAAGAAACCTTCAAGCAAGAGAATCTCAAAAAATTTATGTCCATATGGGGCTTTGTATGTTGAAGGGAGAATTTGAAATTGAGAATTATTAAATTTGTAACTGCCACAGTCAAGTTCCCTTTTTACCCTTTCCCCCAGTTTTGTACTTTCTTGCAGTAAATATTTGCAAACTTTTTTTTACTAATTACTTTTCTGCACCTTTTATTGTTTGTGATTGATTTTCTTCCTTTAGCAATGTTGGCATCTCAGGTCAGGATAATTGTATCGGAAAGCTGTTCTGTATATTAATGCTAATCACACATACATCTCCTCCCATCCATACATAGTTCACATGGTATTTTGTTTTGTTTTTTGGTACCAGGGATTGAACCCAAGGGTGCTTAACCACTGACACTTCCTCAATCTTTTTTTTAAAAAAATGTTTTCCTTAAATTTTGAGACAGCATCTCCCTAAGTTGCTTAGAGCCTTGCTAAGTTGCTGAGGCTGTTTTCTTTCTTTCTTTATATATATATATATATGTATATATATATATATATATATATATATATGTATTTATATATACATTTATATATAAATATATTTTATTATTAATTTATTTAAATGCATTTCAAGTCATAGTACTTATATAGAGCTCAATTTTTCCATTTCTCTGGTTGCAAACCAGATAGTCACACCATTTGTGTCTTCATACATGCACCAAGGGTAGTGATGACCATCTCGATCAACCATCTTTACTACATCCATTCCCCTTTTCCCCCTCCAATTCTATCCATTTACCTGCAAATGCCATAATTTTATTCTCTTTTATTGCTGAATAATATTTCATTGTGTATATGTACCAGTTTCTTTATCCATTCATCTATTGAAGGGCACCTGGGTTGCTTCCACAGTTTTGCAATTGTGAATTGTGCTGCTGTAAACATTGAAGTGGCTGCGTCACTGTGGTATGCTGTTTTTAAGTCTTTAGGATATATGCCAAGGAGTGGGATAGATGGATCGAATGGTGGTTCCATTCCAAGTTTTTTAAGGAATCTCCATACTGCTTTCCAGATTGGTTGCACCAGTTTGCAGTCCCACCAGCAATGTTTGAATGTGCCTTTTTCACCACATCCTCGCCAGCACTAACTGTTGCCGGTATTTTGGATAGCTGACATTCTGACTGGGGTGAAATGAAGTCTGAGAGTAGTTTTGATTTGCATTTCTCTAATAGCTAGAGACGTTGAACATTTCTTCATATATTTATTTATTGATTGTAGCTCATCTTCTGAGAGGTTTCTATTCAGCTCCTTAGCCCATTTATTGATTGGGTTGTTTGTTTTTTTGGTGTTAAGTGTTTTGAGTTCTTTATATATCCTGGAGATCAGTGCTCTATCTAATGTGTTTGTGGCAAAAATTTGCTCCCAAAATGTAGGCTCTCTGTTCACCTCATTGATAGTTTCTTTTGCTGAGAAGAAGCTTTTTAGTTTAAGTCCATCCCATTTATTGATTCTTGCTTTTATTTCTTGTGCTTCTGGAGTCTTGTTAAGGAATTCGGGGCCTAATCCCACGTGATGAAGATTTGGACCTATGTTCTCCTCAATTAGATGCAGGGTCTCTGGTCTAATTCCTAGGTCCTTGATCCATTTTGAATTGAGTTTTGTGCATGGTGAGAGATAGGGGTTTAGTTTCATTTTACTGCATATGGATTTCCAGTTTTCCCAGCTCCATTTGTTGAAAAGGCTACCTTTTCTCCAATGTATGTTTCTGGCACCTTTGTCTAGTATGAGATAGCTATACTTATGTGCATTACTCTCTGTGTCTTCTATTCTGTACCATTGGTCTACATGTCTATTTTGGTGCCAGTACCATGCCGTTTTTGTTACTATTGCTTTGTAGTAAAGTTTAAGGTCTGGTATTGTGATGCCTCCTGCTTTACTCTTCTTGCTCAGGATTGCTTTGGCTATTCTGGGTCTCTTATTTTTCCAAATGAATTTCATGATTGCCTTTTCTATTTCTATAAGAACAGACTTTGGGATTTTAATTGGGATTGCATTGAATCTGTATAGCGCTTTGGGTAGTATGGCCATTTTGATAATATTGATTCTGCCTATCCAAGAAACATGGGAGGTCTTTTCATCTTCTAAGATCTTCAATTTCTTTCTTTAGTGTCTTATAATTTTCATTGTAGAGGTCTTTCACCACTCTTGTTAGATTGATTCCCAAGTATTTTATTTTTTTGGAGGCTATTGTGAATGGAGTAGTTTTCTAATTTCTCTTTCAGAGGACTCATTGCTGATGTATAGAAATGCATTTGATTTATGGATATTGATTTTATATCCTGCAACTTTGCTGAATTCATTTATCAGTTCTAGAAGTTTTCTGGTGGAATTTTTTGGGTCCTCTAAGTATAGAATCATGTCGTCTGCAAATAATGATAGTTTGAGTTCTTCTGTTCCTATTTGTATCCCTTTAATTTCTTTTGTTTGTCTGATTGCTCTGGCTAGAGTTTCAAGGACTATATTGAATAAGAGTGGTGAGAGAGGGCATCCCTGTCTTGTTCCAGTTTTTAGAGGGAATGCTTCCAATTTTTATCCATTTAGGATGATGTTGGCTTTAGGCTTAGCATATATTGCTTTAACAATGTAGAGAAACTATCCCCAGTTTCTCTAGTGTTTTGAACATGAAAGGATGCTGTATTTTGCCAAATGCTTTCTCTGCATCAATTGATAGAATCATGTGATTCTTATCTTTAAGTCTGTTGATGTGATGGATTACGTTTATTGATTTCCGTATGTTGAACCAACCTTGCATCCCTGGAATGAACCCCACTTGATCATGGTGCACTATTCTTTTAATATGCTTTTGTATGCGATTTGCCAAAATTTTATTGAGAATTGTTGCATCTGTATTCATCAGGGATATTGGTCTGAAATTTTCCTTTTTTGACGTGTCTCTGTCTGGTTTTGGAATCAAGGTGATACTAGCCTCATAGAATGAGTTTGGAAGGGTTCCTTCCCTTTCTATTTCATGGAATAATTTGAGGAGTATTAGAGTTAGTTCTTCTTTGTAGGTCTTGTAGAACTTGGCTGAGAATCCATCTGGTCCAGGGCTTTTCTTGGTTGGAAGGCTCTTGATGGCCTCTTCTATTTCCTAGCTTATAATTGATCTGTTTAGGTCATGAATGTCCTAGTTTAGTTTGGGTAGGTCATATGTCTCTAAGAATTTGTCGGTGTCTTCAGGGTTTTCTATTTTACTGAATATAAGTTTTCAAAATAATTTCTGATTATCCTCTGTATTTCAGCAGGGTTTGTTGTGGTATTTCCTTTTTCATCACAAATTTTAGTAATTTGGGTTTTCTCTCTCCTTCTTTTTGTTAGGGTGGCTAAGGGTTTGTCAATTTTGTTTATTTTTTCAAAGAACCAGCTTTTTGTTTTATCAATTTTTTGGATTGTTTCTTGAGTTTCAATTTCATTGATTTCAGCTCTAATTCTAATCATTTCCTATATTCTACTTCTTTTGGTGTGGCTTTGTTCTTCTTTTTCTAGGGCTTTGAGTTGTAGTGTCTAATCATTGATTTGTTGATTTTTTAGCTCTTTGAATATATGAGCTTAATGCAATGAACTTTCCTCTTAGCACTTTCTTCATAGTGTCCCAGAGATTTTGGTATGTTGTATCAGAGTTCTCATTTACCTCCAAATGAGAACCTCATTTTTTATTACCTCATTTTTTCCTCTCTTCCCTGATGTCTTCTGTTACCCATGCGTTGTTCAATAGCAAATTATTGTGTCTCCAGGTGTTGTAGTGGCTTCTTTTTTTTTAAACTGTCATTAATTTCTAGTTTCAGTCCATTATGGTCAGATAGAGTGCAGGGTAGTATCTCTATTTTTTTTGTATTTACTAAGACTTGCATTGTGGCATAGCACATGATCTATTTTGAAGAAGGATCCATGTGCTGTTGAGAAAAATGTGTATTTGCTTGTTTTGAAGGATGGAATATTCTATATATATCTGTTAAGTCTAATAGAACATTGATTGTTCTATTAAGTCTTGTAGATTCTTTGTTTAGTTTTTGTTCGGAAGATCTATCCAGTGGTGAGAGAGTTGTGTTGAAGTCACCCAATACTATTGTGTTGTGGTCTATTTGGTTCTTTAATTTGTGAAATTTGTTTGACAAACATGGCTGCCCCATTGTTTGGGGAATAGATATTTAACATTGTTATGTCTTGTTGATGTATGATTCCCTTAAGCAGTATGAAATGACCTTCTTTAACCCTTTCACTAACTTTGGTTTGAAGTCTACTTTATCTGAAATGAGAATGGAAACTCCTGCTTGTTTACACAGTCCATGTGAGTGATAAATTTTTTTCCATCCTTTCACCTTCAATCTGTGAGTGTCTCTTTCTATGAGATGAGTCTCTTGGAGGCAGCATATTGTTGGGTCATTTTTTTTTAATCCAATCTGCCAGTCTGTGTCTTTTAATTGCTGAGTTTAGGCCATGGACATTCAATGATATTATGGAGACATGGTTTGTATTTCCAGACATTTCGGTTTATTCTTGGTTTTTAACTTGACTGGATTTCTCCTTTGATTGGCCTTTAGTGTAGCTCCCCCCTCTGCAGTTTTTCTTATTGTTCTTCATTTCCTCCTCATGGAATATTTTACCAAGAATGTTCTGTAGTGCCAGCTTTTTTGCTGTGAATTCTTTTAATTTTTGTTTATCTTGGAAAGTTTTTATTTCATCATCAAACTTAAAACTTAATTTTACTGGATATAAGATTCTTGGTTGGCATCCACTGTCTGTTAGCGCTTGGTATATGCTTTGCCATGATCTTCTTGCTCTCAGGGTCTGGGTTGAGAAGTCTGCAGTGATCCTAATTGGCTTCCCCCTATATGTAATCTGATTCCTTTCTCTTGTGGCTTTTAAGATTCTCTCCTTATTCTGAATGTTCGGCATTTTCATTATGATGTGCCGTGGTGTAGGTCTGTTGTGATTTTGTACATTTGGTGTCCTGTAAGCCTCTTGAATTTGATTATCCAGTTAATTCTTCATATTTGGAAAGTTTTCTGATATTATTTCATTGAATAGATTGCTCATTCCTTTGGTTTGGAATTCTGTGCCTTCCTCTGTCCCAATAATTCTTAAGTTTGGTCTTTTAATGTTATCCCATAGTTCTGTTGGATGTTCTGTTCATGGTTTCTTACCGTCTTCACTGTGTGGTCAACTCTATTCTCAAGGTTAAATATTTTGTCTTCAGTATCTGAGGTTCTGTCTTCCAAGTGGTCTAATCTGTTGGTGATGCTTTCTATTGAGTTTAAATTTGGTTTATTGTTTCTTTCATTTCACGGATTTCTGTTTGGTTCCTTTTTAGAATCTCTATCTCCTTATCGAAGTGATCTTTTACTTCCTATATTTGCCTATGTATCTCTTTATCAAAATGACCTTTTGCTGACTGGGCTTGTTCTCTTATATCATTCTTTAAGTCACAGAACATTTTAATTACAAAATTGACAAAACTCCTGTTCTGTCAATTCTTCTGCTGTACTGACCATGGATTCTAATAGTGTAGTGTCTTGGTTTGTTTGAGGCACTTTCTTCCCTTGTTTTTTCATGATGTTTGTGTATCTTTCCTTCTAGCTCTGCTGATCCAAGGTGTTACAGTTTTTACTCCTATATGGTTATAGTTTCCCTGCAGGGTTTCAATACCTCTCCTTTAAAGGGGAGATTGATTGATCTCAATACAAACAATATATAGTTTCAAACCCAGTAGCTCCTAATAGCTCCCAAATACATTTACAGTTTAGTTACAATATACAACAATTATGAGTTCCTTTAACTCATAATTATGTAAAGAATAGGTTTGCACAAGGGTCTATTGTTTCTGTTGGTGGGGTAGGGAAACTTGAGGGTGGGGTGTAGGATAGAATGTTGGGGTAGTAGGAAGTGAGGATATGGTTATTAGATCTTAGAAAGCATGACAAAGGAATCCAAGAGAAGCTCCTATTACTAGAAAGAGCGACAGAGAGTTGGGGAAGACCAGTAAGGAGGAAGAAAAGAGAGAACAGCTAGCGAGGAGACATGATAGTAAGAAAAATAAAACATATGCAAGTGGGAGTTTCAAGACTATGTAAGACCACTCTAGTATACTGTTCAGAAATCCCAGTCTACCATATCCTACTGTATAACAAATACTTGGTTTCACAACTGTTGGGAATTAAAGGATAGGAAAAGAGCGAGAGAGAAAAGAGGAAAGGAAAAAGAAAGAAAGGAAAGAAGAAAAGAGCAGAGAAATAAAACAAAAAGATTAAACAAGGGGCTGGGACTGTAGCTCAGCAGTACAGCGCTTGCCTCACATGCGTGAGGCCCTGGGTTCGATCCTCAGCACCACATACAAAGCAATAAAATAAAGACATTGTGTCCATCTACAACTAAAAAAACTTAAAAGAAAAAAAGATTAAATAAGAGGAATGTTAGGAGAAAAAGATAAAGGATAAAATAAAAAATAAGAAAAAAAAAGTCTCAATGTAAATAAACAGGTTTGCTTCCATTCACCTCCAGTAGGTGGCTTTGTTGCTTACTGGACTTTCCCTGCTGGGTGAAGAATGTCCCGGGTGTGGGTGTTACCAGGAAGCCGTCTGCATCAGCAGCAGGGTGAAGGTCTGGGCTGCTGGTGGAGACGCTGTTTCACAGTGTGCTGTGCTGAAGTCAAAGTTTGTCCCCACATGCTGTCTGGCGTTCCCTGGTGCAGGAAGTTCTGCTGTGTTAGATGGGGATCCACAAAGAACAGTAGCCAGGGGTCCCGCGCCGGAGACGTTTGTCCAGAGGAGCAACTGCTAGGGGTCCTGCATGGTTGGGTTGGCGCTGGAGCCAGTATCCCGTGTAGAAGTAGGCCCCGCTCACCCAGGCGGATCCTGGGCTGGGGCCCCGCGCCGCAGCTGTGTTCCCGCACTTGCTGCTCAAGTCACGCTCTTTGTGGCAATCGCTGCTGCCTGGTGGCCCTGCGTACACACACACATGCACATGCAGGAGTGAAATTCCTGCGGGGGATGATGAGCCATAGGATGATGTCAGGAAGCTGGCTGGGAGACAGTATTTCCACTACTTCAAGCTCCGGTCCTGGATACACTAGCATGGAGGAGTCCGTCTAGGCTGCTATCTTGGAACTGAATCCTCCTGAGGCTGTTTTCAAACCTGCAATCCTCCTGCCTTAGCTTCCCAAGCTGCTAGGATTATAGGTGTGCGCCAGCACACTGGGTCCCACATACTTTTTTTTTTTTTTAATTTTTTTTTTAGTTGTAGATGGACACAATGTCTCTATTTTATTGCTTTGTATGTGGTGCTGAGGATCGAACCCAGGGCCTCACGCATGCGAGGCAAGCGCTCTACCACTGAGCTACAATCCCAGCCCTGGGTCCCACATACTTTTGACAGCATAAAGGTCTCCAGATGTTATGAAAATCCCCTGAAGATAAGGATTTTCCTTGGTTGAGAACTATTATTGTAGCCTGTGTTGTTGTTTTCTTTTAGAAGCAGTTTACATATCTGTTTTAATGAGGGTTTGCCAGTGGTTTCTTCTTTTTTTTTTTAACAGATTCAATTTTAATAAGGAAATCTTAATTATAAAACTTATTTTTAGAAGAGGCATTAGAAACTAACACCTTTTAAAAATATCTTATATGAATTAAAGTGGGATTTTAAGTGGTTTTTGTTTCTACTAACCTTGCTATTTAGTTGCAGGGCTAGGATTAGAAATGAAATACTATGTTGGTAGTGTTTTACTCTATTCATTCTTTGATTAAAGAGCTTATGCTGTGCCTGTACCATGCTAGGTGCTGGAGATGAACTGACAATGCACTGAGTGAAATTTTCAAGTATGCATGAAGAATCATTTTAGTTGTCACATTCTTGCCTTGATTCTTTTTTATTTTTTAATTTTTTTTTAGTTGTAGATGGACACAATATCTTTATTTTATTTATTTATTTTTATGTGGTGCTGAGGATCAAACCCAGGGCCTCATGTGTGCGAGGCAAGTGCTGTGCCATTGAGCTGCAAGCCCAGCCCTTGCCTTGATTCTTGATGGTACAAAGATATTTTTTAAAGTATTAAAAAATAATTCCTCCCTATATGAAAGGACTGTGTTGAAGGGGCTACTCTTAACGTTAAGATAGTTTTGCAACAGGAGTGGTATTTGAATCAGAAGATCCACATTGTGGCTTGTTCTTTATTAAGTGTGTTAATAACCCGATCTTCATCATCTGTGAAACTAGCCTACAATTTCTAATGTTACATGAGTAGTCCCCCAGGTTGGGGTTGAAGATGAGAGCAGACAAGGCCTAAAAGCCTATCATAGTCTTCTAGGACAGGGGTATAAGAAGAAACGATTTTATTTTTATATAGTTACAAAAGGCTAAGCAATATCAGATTGCTTATAGATTGGTTGGAGACAAGTCTAGCGGTAGAGTAAGAAAGAGCTCAATAAGTGAGCTGGCCTGAAATTCTGGACTTCTTTACCTGCTTTACAGAGATTTGGCCCAGATAAAAATTTCTGACTATAGAAAATATTTTATTGTAAGGATTCTAGATGAGCTAAAAAGGAATTGCTTAAGAAATAGTATACAGAATCAGATAAAATGTTTGTAATTACATATAGGGTGAGGGGCTTGCATCTGGAATATGTGAAGATTGCTTAGAACTCAATAGCAAAAAGAACACAATTTAAAATGGAGTAAGGGATTTGATAGGTATTTTTTCCAAAGATGCACTGCTGGCCAGTAAACACATGACAAGATGCATTATTTGTTGTTAGGGAAGTACAATTCAAACCCATAGTGAGATAGTACTTCATACTCACTTGGATGACTGAGTATGAAATACCAAAAATTTGAAGTGTTGGCAGGAATGTGGATAAATTTGAACTCCTATGCATTGCTTATGGCAACATAGAGTGGTTAAGTCATTATGGAAAACAGGTTGGCAGTTCCTCAGAACATACCAGTTAAACAGAACTGCCATAAGATGTAGCAGTTTCATTCCAAGGTAAATACGCAAAAGAAGAAGAAACACATGCTCACACAAAAATTGTGCATTAACATTTTTTGTTGTTTTGTTTTGTGTTGCTACTCAACAATCCTCCTGCCTTGGCCTCCCAAGTCACTGGGATTAGGCAAGATTCACCATATCTGGTGCATTAATGTTCTTAATAGTAATATTTCTAATAGCTAAAAGTTCGAAAAAACTCAAATGTTCATCAGGTGATTGATGAAATCTCTTTTTGGGCACAAAAAGAAATGAAGTTCTGATATATGCTATAGGAAGAATGAACATTATGTTGCACGGGGGGAAAATGTAAAGACCACATATTGTGTGATTCATTTATATAAAATATCTGAATTCTGTTAAAGACCACTGAATTCTAAACTTTAGAGGGTAAATTGTATGACATGCAAATTATGTCTCAGTAATGTTTAAATTGAACCTAAATAATAAAAAAGATTAAATAATCAGATTATGCTACAGTAGACATTTCACAAGGATAATTATTTTTAATTTTTCTGTACTGGAGATTGAACCCAGGGATTTTTTTTTTTTTTTTTTTTTTTACTCCTGAGCTATATCCCCAGACCTTTTTTCATTTTGAGACAGGGTCTCACTAAGTTACTCAAGCTGGCCTTGAACTTAGAATCCTCCTGCCTCAGCCTCCTGAATAAACTGGGATTTATAGGTGTGTACCAGTATGCCTAGCACAATGTTCAGTGTTTGACTATGATTCTATATGCACATTCTGGCTAACATTTAGTTTATTTGTCTATCCCTTTATAGATGAGCAGTTGGAGTAAGATCAGAAGAGTCAAATTATCTTTCCCTGCTTGGTGTTATTTGCCATCATAACACAAATAGCCACATATCTATTTAAGGTTTTTCTTTCTTTTTTTTTTTTTTTAATATTTTTTAGTTGTAGATGGACACAATGTCTTTATTTTATTGCTTTGTATGTGGTGCTGAGGATTGAACCCAGGGCCTCACGCATGCGAGGCAAGCGCTTTACCACTGAGCTACAATCCCAGCCCCCTTAAGGTTTTTCTTATAAGAAAAAATGTCTATGTAAATAGGAAGAGGAAAAATGATGTAGAAAATTTAACTTTATATCTTTATGTTTACTTATGGAAAGATAGGATTAATAAATTATATACTTTCTTGAAACTTCTAGGAGGACATTTAAGATTTTCATGTCTCCGTATGAGATATTCCATTAGAATGTTCATTTTAATAACACAATTTATATCATTTCAGACAGATTTGACCAGTTTTGGGCTATCAACCGAAAACTTATGGAGTATCCTGCAGAAGAAAATGGATTTCGTTATATCCCTTTTAGAATATATCAGGTAAGAAGTAACATTTTGAAAAATACTAATTTGTGAAAGCCTTAGTCGTCTTACTTCTTGAAACAGTCGTGGTCCAAACTGTTTTGTGTAGTAAATGAAAATTTGTTTTTCAGATCTGACTTTTCGTGGCAATCAAATCAGAGATTTGAATGAGCAGTTACTACTCATTATTCAAAGTTTTTGTATTTGCAGATTTACCTTCTTGCTACAATTTATCTGTGACCCCTAAGTCAGTACTTGAAGCACTTTGCAATCTTACACAGATATGCAGAGGAGTTATAAACTTGTTTTTTGCCTAATGTGCCTGTTCCAAGGTGACATTAAACAAAGCAACACTCTGCCTTCTTGTTCACCTCTCATAGTATAAACAAGCATCCTTTTCATAGTCTATTCAGTCCTTTTTTTTTTTTTTCCTTTTCTTTTTAGGGGTATAGGAGGGTTTTTTTGTTGTTTGTGTTGGTGGTGGTGATTTTGTGTTATATAAAATGTACTTTAGGCATAGTGTAGTTTTTAAACAGAAATACACATAAAGCAAGATTATGACTTAACAGGTGACCAACAGGTAACAAAGGCTCTCAGAAACATAGTATTATTTCCCATAGGACCAGTAGTTTAGTATTTGCTACTTCAGTGCTTTAGGTGACTATTACAAATAAAGAGAATGAACTGCATTCTTTTAGATGGTGAATTCTTGGAGTTGTGCAACTAAGGATATAGTAGCTTTGCAGGTCCTTATTACAGCAAATGTAAAAGAGGTAAAGAATGACAACATTCTGTATAATACTTAAAAAATACAGTGTGTTTAGCTGGGCGCGATAGCACATGCCTGTAATCCCAGTACTTTGGGAGGCTGAGACAGGAGAATCACAAATTCAAAGCTAGCCTCAGCAAGGGCGAGGCGCTAAGCAACTCAGTGAGACCCTGTTTCTACATAAAAAACACAAAATAGGGCTGGGGATGTGGCTCAGTGGTCAAGTACCCCTGAGTTCAATCCTTAGTACCAAAAAAAAAAAAAAAAATGCAGTGTGCTTGAGATATAATAGAGCAAATACTAAATACTTATTGAGGGCCTAGGGTTGTAACTCAGTGATTGAATGCTTGCCTATTGTGTATGAGGTCCTAGATTTGATCCCCAGCACTACCAAAATAAATAAGTAAATTATTGAATTAATGGTATTATAGAAAGCAAATTACTTGTTACCATGAGAAATCATGTAAGAACAATCTGCTCTAGTTAAGTCATCACATAACTATATTCAAAGAGGAAGACTAATCATCTGATTAAAAATTAGCAAACAAAATCTCAAAATACTTAAAGAATAAAGTACATTTTTATTTAATGTTGCTGTATAATTTCCAAGGGGTTGATACTTTTCTTGAATTCAGGGTTGCTATGTTTCTGGTCTAGGTCCAACATCTAGTAAAAATGCCCAGCATGTGAATTTTTAACTTGGTAAATCGTTAATTATTGATCTTCTTTTCATTTTTTTCTGTCATAATCTCCATACTAACTTACCATAAGGCATTTCCACAGCCTAACAAAGTCTTTTATTTATGGAATGTAGCTGAACAAAATATATCACTTTAAATAACTTTAAAGACATTTTCGAAAGAAGAATTCCAAAATGATTTTCAGATTTATACTTCCCAGCACTTTGAAGTGGATTGTTCAATTCTGGCATTTACATTTAATGATACTGCATTTTCTTTAATGTAATTACTTTGAGTTCCTATAGGAATAGTGTATTATATTAATGCTTAATGTAGGTATTATTATTGTCAGAATAATAGTGCAGGTATGCAGAAGAGAAGTCTTCCTTTTGGTATATCATTGTATTCTGGTGGAAAATTGTCAGTTCATATCTCTTACTATTATTTATTATAATATGGAAAGGTGGGGTATGGAGTAAGGAGGGAAAAGAGAATGTGCGTGTATGGAAAGAATGATTTTTATAAAAATTCTGTAATTATAAAGTGGGAATATAGAGAATTCTCAAAATTTGCTTTACAAAAACTGGCTGCCAGAAGGGGATCAGTGCTTCTTGCCTGATCTTTCCTGCATCAAGACAGTTGGGCATTTTGTCCTTAAAAGAAAGAGAGACTGAAGTTCTTAAATGACCTACATAACTTTCCTTTTAGCTTTACACTCTTTCAGTTTTGATTCTCATTCGAATTTGAGTGAAATTTCAGAAGCATGTTATGTAACATGAATACAACAATTTAGGTGTTCCAGTTTTTGCTAATTTATCATATCCTGACTTTCTCCATTTCCCTATTTTACATTTTGTTTTGTTTTGTCTTTTTTTTTGGTTCCAGGGATTGAACCCAGAGACACTTAACCACTGAACCACAAATCCAGCCCTTTTTTATTTTTTATTTTGAGACAGGGTCTCTCTAAGTTGCTTAGGGCTTTGCTAAGTTGCTGAGGCTGGCTTTGAACTTTCAATCCTCCTGCCTCAGCCTCCTGAGCTGCTGGGATTACAGATATGTGCCATCATTCTCGGCCCTATTTTATGTTTTTAAATATCCATTCATGCTCTGACCAAAGAGAAATGGAGCCCTGTTCCCTTCCCCCCACTTTTTGATTATATGATCTCTACTTAACATTAGATTTCTGTTGCTAACTTTTGATTAGTGTGTATGCTTGTGGTACTTTGTTTTTGAGTCTAGCTTTTATTTATGCAGCATTTCGATTATTTAATATTTAATACCGTAGTTTTTGAGACCTTTAAATAATGAAGAAGATTTTAAGAAAACCTGAAAATCCATGTTTATTAGTGTACAAATGAAGGGAATAATTTTCACTAAAATACTTATTTTACTCTGCAGAATCCTAATAGAATTCCTGTACAGCAAGGAGTGAGCAAGGGACCCTGAGCATGCTTGAGGCCCATTTTATCATGTTGAAGTCTCAAATCTGTCTTAGGAGGTAGGAATCATTATCTCATTTCTAAAATGAGGAAATGGAAGGTCAGCCATTTTTATACCACTTGCTATCACACAAATGAAAGAAATAGAATATACACTTAGTTCTGGTTTGTGAACTTTTTTTTTTTTTTTTTTTTTTTTGCCTGTACTAAGGATTTAACCCAGGGGTGCCCTTCTTTTGACAGCCCTTTTCCTTTCCTCTCCTTTCCCTTTTTTTTTTTTTTTTTTTTTTTTTTTTTTTTTTTTTTTTTGAGACAAGTTCTCACTAATTGCTGAGACTGGCCTCAAACATGCAATTTTCCTGCTTCAGCCCCCAAATAGCTGGGGTTAAAGGTGTTCTCCACCATGTCCAGCTCATTGTATAATTTTCATTTATACATTATGACAAAAAGTAAAGTCCACCTTACGTTGATAGGAAACTAGAACTTTGACAGTACTCTTTAAAGACTTGGCCTTTATAAAAATTACTGTAGAACTTCTTTTTCATCACGGGCTCAAAATGATTATAATTAAGTGACAGAATTATAGTGGTAAAAGTTAAATTCCTCCAGAAACTGTCTAAAGATAATATAGACCATGTTTCTGTCATTTACATAACAGTTTGGTTTGGTATGTGAGTTTCAGGTTTGTGTTCCTGAAATCCAGGTGCTTCAGTATTAGCCAGTATTCTAGAAATGAGGTTAATGGCAGGAAGTGTTACAGAAATGTAACCAATATGTTATTTATAATAGCACATTTAAACAGATGGTGATTAATGAGAGTATCTGTTAGAAAGATTTGTAAAATGACCATGAAGTCCTTAGATATTGGTATTTCTTTTGTAGAAAGAACTTTAAACATATTGTTCCCAGTTTTTTAAGAAGCGATAAATTCATTAATGTTATCCTATCAATACATTTTGAGTAAAGTTTTCCTTCATTTGCCTTATGAGTTTATTTACTCACAAATATTTACATTTCTATGCCCTATGCTATATACAGGGAATTAAAGTGGTGGTTAATATTATATATATATATGATTCCTAAGAGAGCTTACCATCAAAAGGTTGAAAGAAACTAATCAACTTCATTATACAGATATAACACTGCAACTGTGATTTCTGTGAATAGATACATGGTGCAATAAATGCTCCTAGGGGGAATGTGAACTAGTTTGGGAGGACAGAGAAGGCTGCCTTGAGGAAGCCTTGAATTTCTTAGGGTAGGCAGATAGTCTGGAGAAGAACATTGTAGGTAAAGGGGACTTTGAGACAAAGGACATCTTATTTGTCTTAAGCACCAAGAGTTGTGGGGAAAGAGGCTGCAAGGGTAAGGATTAGACCATATTACCATGTTTTTTCTTTATTCTGGAAGGAATAGAAAAATCTTAAGAGAAATTTTAATAATTTGAATATCCATTCACATTTACTCAACAAAGATCTCCTTTATTGTCCATGTTGTTTTTGAGGTTATAAACAAATGTAGGGATTCTTCTTAGGAACCACCTAACAATGTTAATTTCGGTTTTAAAACAAAACACAAAGCTGATTAACAGTGCTTGTTTCCTATTACAAGTTCAGATGGTTCCCACTTATCCTTGGAAGAAGTTCTTCATCAGTTAGGTAATAGTACAAAAAAGTGGAATTTGAGTTTAGATTTAGTTCTCTTTCATAATCAGAATTCTTTCCCATTTACTGTTTTATGTTAAATTGTTCGTTTGTCATTAAACCCCCAGTAATATTTCAATTTGATCAGGTTTACTAGCTGTTTTTACTTTTGCAAATCTACTTAGTTTCTATTGTGATGTGCTAAAAGATATTTAAGAATCTAAATATTTAGTAATTATGGAGGAGAAAAAGTATATTTTTAAAAATGGAAACTAGGGTGTTAGAGACTAACTTGGCACTTTGTAAACTGAAGAAGGAGCCAAATTTTAGGCTTTTTTTCCCCATAAAAGACACATATAATTTGTAATATATTTTGTGCAGAGATACTTAATGTCTTTAGGAGAAAATAATACTGATATTCTCTGTTCTACATATAATTTTATGTTACTTGATTTAAAAATAATTTAGTACTTTTCCACAAGAAAAAAAAAATTTAATATGGTAACATAAAATCTACACCCTGCTCCACCGAGCCCTAGTACTCAGGATTGGTCCTAGAGTCTCATGCATGCTAGGCAGACAATGTACCCCACTGAGTTACATCTCTGCTCCTTTTTACCTTTTTTTTTTTAACGCTATATGCCCCTAAGTTGTCCAGGCTGTCCTTGGATTTGTAATCACCTTGCTTCAGCCTCCCAAGTAGCTGGAATTATAGTGTGTGCCACCATACCAGGCAAACTTGATACTCTTTAAGCAACTCCTATTGTCCCATTCTATTTTTTTCTATGAATTTGACTACATCAAGTACTTCATCTAAGGGAAGTCTTACATTACTTTTTTTTTTTTTTGGACTGGCTTATTTCATTTAGCATAATGTTTTCTAGGTCCATGCAGGCTATATCAATCATTAGAATTTTCTTATTCCCTCTTTTCTTCCCTTTTTTGTTTTCAGTACCCAGGGCCTGTGCAAGCCAGACAGGCACTCTTCCATTGAGCCACACCTTAATCACCAGAATTTTCTTCTTTCTTAAGACTCAATAATCTGTGTATGAATATAACACATTTGGCTTATGCATTCATCTGAGTTGCCTCTGCCTTTTGACTCTTGTGAGTAATGCTCCTATGAACATGGGTGCTTCCCTGTTCTCGAGAGGAACAGAATCGATAGTATGTATTAGCTTTACACATATATACAGAGAGAGAGGGAGAGAGTTTTTAAATAATTGCCTCACATGATTGTGGAGACTTGGTGACTCTAGCCTCTGATTGGGATAGGTTAGCGGAATGAGGAGAGTCAGTGTAGAGAGAAAGTTGAGTTCCAAGGCTGCCTGCTGGTTGCATTCCTTCTTGCCTCCAGAAGACCATTCTTTGTTTTATTAAAACCTTCAATTGATTAGATACTCATATTGTGGATGATAATCTGTACTGAAAATCCACCATTTTAAAATTAAATGCAATTTTTGTGGTACTTTGGATCAAATCCAAGGCCTTGCACATGCTAGACAAGTGCTCTACCACTGGGCTACATCCCCAGCCATGAAAGTCCACCAGTTTAAATGTTTGTCTCCTTCCAAAAAAAACACATGCAAAGAAACATCCCCCAAAAAGGAAGTTTGACCAATATCGGGGTACCCATCCCATCCCAGTTGATGTATAATTTTAACCATAATAA
Source organism: Geosciurus inauris (assembly GCA_004024805.1). Taxonomy (NCBI): domain Eukaryota; kingdom Metazoa; phylum Chordata; class Mammalia; order Rodentia; family Sciuridae; genus Geosciurus; species Geosciurus inauris. The sequence continues at coordinate 100,331 of PVHX01004347.1, read as the reverse complement.
TTGTTGTGCAGATATCACTTTGAAGTCGGGCACAGTGGTGCAAGTCTGATTCCAGCACTTAGGGGGGCTGAGACAGGAGAATTGCGAGTTCAAAGGCACTAAGCAACTCAGTGAGACCCTGTCTCTACATAAAACACAAAATAGGGCTGGAGATGTGGCTCAGTGGTCGAGTGCCCCTGAGTTCAATCCCCAGTATCAAAAAAAAAAAAAAAAAAAAATCACTTTGAGACTCTACTTATAATTCTTTTGAGTATTTGCCTATTTGCCTATAGGTGGAGTTTCCGGACCATATGATGATTTTTTTTTTTTTTTTTTTACCCCCCCTGTTATTTTCTCTGTGTGTGTTCTAAGGAATGGCCATTTTAACCTTGGCAGATGTGGGCTATAATCCCCGGTGAAGTTGTGAATGTTTTAATGTGCTTGTTGCTGTTATTTGGTGGGAGGCAGCATATTGAGTTACACTGCCTAATTGGTTCTTTCAATGACTAAAACATTCACTATTTGGGTGTACTGTAATGTATTCATTATTCTTTATTGATGAGTTTTCTCTTTATTTCCAGTTTTTACTACTACAAACAGTGCTATAGTAAATAGCATTAGATGTTTTCTTTTATGTAGGAAATTAACACTCCAGAATGGTTTGGGGGTTATAAGGTAGAGACTTATAAAAAATAAATTTGCCAAGTTGTTTTCCAAATACATATCAAGTTAAATTTCCAACAACAATATATGGGGGGGCTTGGATTGTGGCTCAGTAGTAGAGCACTTGCCTTGCATGCGTGAGGCACTGGGTTTGATCCTCAGCACCATATAAAAATAAATAAAATAAAGATACTATGTCCATCTACAACTAAAAAAAATTTAAAAAATATATGAGTGTGCTCTTCCTCTTACCGCTCCCTCAGTAGAGCATTATGACTCTGATCCTCTGCAGATACAAGAGGTAGCGATCATTTTTACTTTAATTAATATTTCTCACACTTAAGTGAGTTTATAAATGTACTTACCCTTGTCAGCTGTTTGTATTTGTTTATATGTTAAGTTTTTAAATCCTTTTGCCAAATATTCCCTTTTTCTTAGTGGTATGTGGATTTTTTCTCTTTTAAGAAGACCCCCTCCTAGAACATGATATATGAGATAGGGTTCTAGCTTTATTTTCATCCAAATAACAGTTAATTATTATCTAAACAAGAGTTAGTAGACTTTAAAGGAGCAGAGAGTAAACATTTTCAGCTTTGTGGACCAGATGGTCTCTTTTGCAACTGTGTTACCCTGTGGCATCATGTTTGCTAATGATAAGCATGACTGTCCCAATAAAACTTCAAAAGTTAAAGGGTACATTTTAGCTTGTGGGCCATAGCTTGTTCACTTCTAATATAAGCTATCATTTTTGTTCTGGCTAAGCAGACCACCTCTGTGTTATATTAACATAATTTGACTACTAGAATCTATTTCTGTATGCTGTATTACATTTTTTTCAGTATATTTAAAATTTTTTAAGTTTAATTTTTATTTTATTTAATAATTATTTTGTTTTGATTTCTGCTGCAGCAATTGATTTCTTTCCCCATTTACACTTTCTTGTTATTCTCATTCGGGGGGGGGGGCATGATACAGGGGATTGAACTCAGGGGCATTTGACCACTGAGCCACATCCCCAGCCCTATTTTGTATTTTATTCAGAGACAGGGTCTCACTGAGTTGTTTAGTGCCTTGCTTTTGCCAAGGCTGGCTTTGAACTCACCATCTTCTTGCCTTCACTTCCTGAGCTGCTGGGATTAGACGTGCACCACCGTGCCCAACTTCATTCATTTTTCTATATGACTTTTAAAATTGTTTTATTCAAGACCCCATTGTGTCCTTTTTAATTACAAGCAGAAATTAGTTAACTTTAATTTTCCTTTTGTTATAATTTGTTTTACCTTATCTTCTATACAAAATATGTCTGTCTAATTAGAATTTTGTTATATTTGTGTTCTGTTTTCTTTTACTTGTAGATTGGAAGGTTTTCTTCAAGTAGGCCGTGTGTTGTTAAATTCGTTTTCTAGATGTTTTTGTAGATTTTTTTAAAAGTTCAGTTTCTGTGTATTTATGGCATCAGCTAAACAAACAAGAACTTCTTGTTTTTTACCAACCATTTCTTTTTCTTGCTTTATTGCATTGGTAGGATTGCATTAACAAGACCATTGAATGATGATGTCTTAGATATTTGTTTGTTTTTTGGAATTAATTGATTTAGTTTTAATTTTTAATGTTTCATCATTTATAATGCCAGCATAGTCTTTATTAATAATTTTATTCTAGAATATTTATTTGAAACCAAGGCTCAATTATTTGCTAGTTTGAGATTGCTATTTTTCATTTTTGTCCTTTAAATTTAGTACTCTGTGTTTTCAGTCCATTGATATTGACCCTCCCTTTCCTGAAAGTCATTATCCTGTTGTCATAATATCCTTTTATTCATCAAGACACTGGTTTTTTACTGCTTTTCCTCCCCATAAGACGAAAACTTTAAAATATTTCCCTTTCCTATACTTCTCCAATTTTCCATTTGCAGAGACTTTAACTTGTGTGCTCCCCATGCCTAGGTTTTGCTGTAGTTTAGTATCTTCAGTTTTAGGCCAATTTTAGATTTTCCTTTGTAGATTTTATCTCCTATTTCAAGGATACCTATTTAGAATTTGTATTTCATATCTGAGATGTCTGTCAATATTCTAGGTGTCAGTCCCTGAAAGGGTCTTGGTAGAAGTCATGTGTTCTGTGGTCTTCTCTTTCTGTGTCAAAAGTAGAAAGAATCCAGCCTCTTAAATTCTGCTTTTCCTCAGGTTTTGGTGACTCACATGCACAAGTTCACCCAGAGAGAACACTGCAGAGGTTTCCAGCTATCTCTAAGTTAGGCTCTGCCCTAACCTCAACAGCTGCCTAGATCAAGAGAACTGATGTATTGGATAGGAGATGAAATTAGAAAAAAATGTTAGAGGGGACAGTAATAAGTTTCTGTGATCTCCCAAACTCCCAAGTATATTGTCAGTATTTTTCAATCAAAGAATTATATAGCAATAATTCTTGGGAAAGGTATCTTTGGTTCTTAATTCACATCATACCTATCTCAGTAGCATGTTAAGATATATGTTGGGAATTTGGGCTTAAAATATGATTTGTATCTTATATGTAAAGAATGATAACAAAATGTAGAGTGATTGCTTAGTTCTTAAAAATAGTTTATTTCTGATCTGAGCAAAGATAACTGGCATGTTGAAGAAAAGTCATTCATTTTCATGTTTTTGTAATAGTAATCTCAAACTATGAAATTAATTTTATTTCCTGTCAGAATGCTTTACATATTTATTAAACATGCAAAGAGTCTTCTTATTTAGTATACATAGAAGAGAAGCGAAGTTGCAGTACTGCACTTAACATTTTCTATTTTTTCATATAATAAAAGCTGCATAAAAATACAAAGTATATGTACAAAACTAAGCAAGTCCTAACCACTTGTGAAAGTGGTTATTCTGGGCTCATAATGTAATATATTGTAATGTTCATACCCTATATTCTTTTTGTAAAATTTTGGGCTGAATTGTCAGGTAATAACACTCATTTTCTACTATTGCTGTGAAGTTGTAAACAACACAATATGGGATATGAAATAATTTTTAAAAATCACTTCATATTTTATATTGGTAAGTATTCTGCAAAATACTTTCATACCATCTCATTTGATCTTAAGAATACCTTTGTTGGATAGACAAAGGAACTTTTAAAAAAAATTTTGGTGGAAGTTATTAATGAAATGAAAGACAATTAGGTAGTGGAGTACAATCTGTGGTGAAGATCTTTCTCAAAATAATATTTATGGCAGATACATATTATAAAGGAATATCTTCCTTGCAAGTTGAAGAATATGTTTATTGATAAGGCTTCAGGAGTAAAATGAGATTAATGTTTTTGGAAAATTTTTGAAGGATTGGTGTTTAATTTTTAAATGTTTGGTATAATGCACCAGCGATATCATCTGATCCTGCAAGTTTATTTCTGGGGAATTATTTTTTATTTGGGACATTCAGGGGTTGAACCCAGACCTTTCACTTGCTCATCACATGCTTTTCCGCTGAACTGTATTCACCAGACCCAAAGTGTGTATTTGTTTTAATTACTATTTCAGTTTTTTTAATAGGTGTTTTCAGATTTTCTATTTTTCTTGAGTTTGCGGGGGTGGGGGGGAGCAGCGGGGGTGGGGGGGAGCAGCGAGAGAGATGCTCCCTGTTTTTCATTTCTGATTTTAGTAATTTATTTTTATTTTTTGGTACTGGTAATTGAACCCAGGGATGCTTTATCACCACGCTAAATTCCTGCCTCCTCTCTACTTTTTTTTTTTTTTTTTTTTTTGAGACAGGATCTCTAGTTGCCTGAGTTGACCATAAGGCAGAGAGGCTCTATAACTTCTGCCTCAGCTTCCCAAAGTAGCTGGAATTACCAGCTTGATTTTAGTAATATGAATGTTCTTTTTTTCTATGATCATTCTAGCTAATACTTTGTCAATTTCATTGATTTTTCACATAATATATTTTGATTTTAATATTTCCCAGTTTTTCTATTCTCTATTCAAATTATTTACTCTCTAATATAATTTTTTCATTCTTATTTTGTTCTTTTTGTATTTTGTTAAGTCGGAAAGCTAGTTACTGAGATTTTTTTGGTTTGATTGGTTTTTCTGTTTTGTTATGTTTTTTGGTATAGGGGATTGAACCCAGAAGTGCTTTACCACTGAGCCACATCCACAGCACTTTTCATTTTTTATTTTGATACAGGGTCTCACTTAAGTTGCTTAGGGTCTCACGAAGTTGTTGAGGATGGCCTTGAACCTGTAATCCTCTAGCCACAGCTTCCTGAGTTACTGGGATTACAGGCATGGATTACCATGGATTACCATCATTTTTTTTTTTTTAATGTAGCCATTTTCCCCATCAACACTGCTTTTTATCTCCTTTACATTTCCCTGTAAACACTGCTTTTACTTCATTCATTAATTCTTTGTATATTGTTTCATTTTCAGTCTTCTCAGAATATTTTCTAATTTCTCTTGATTTCTGCTTTTATTCCTTTATTATTTAGGAACGTAATGTTTAATTTCCACATTATTTGTTAATTTACCAAATTTCCTTGTTTTTGATTTCTAATTTCATCCCATTATGCTCAAAGAATGTACTTTGCATGATTGAATATAGTTAAGCTTTCTGAGACTTGTTTTATGTCCTAACATATATTCTTTCCTAGAATGTGGTCTGTGTATGCTTTGAGAAGAAGATATATTGTTTTTCTTGAATGCATGTTCCACTGTATCTGTTATGTCTAGTTGGTTTATGGAGTTGTATAACTTGTCAGTTTCCTTGTTGACCTTCTGTGTAGATTTTTTGCTTTAGTACTGGGGATTGAACTCAGAAGTGCTTAACAACTGAGCCACATCCCTGGCCCTTTTTATAATTTATTTAGAGACAGGGTTTTGCTAAATTGCTGAGGCTGACTCTGAACTTGCCATCCTCTGTCTATGGCCATTCTACCCTGAACTACCCAATCTCATCTGAACTTGTGATCCTACTGCCTCAGCCTCCTGTGCTGCTGGTATTACAGGTGACTGCTATGAATTATTTTAACATCAATCATGATGGTTTGTCGTGCTTCCCATATTTTATTTTGTGAGCAGTGGAACACATCTCATCTATAGCTCACTCCATTTATCACTGTTTCTGATCTTGCAGAGTCTTCTCCACTCAAAGTCCCTTCTAAAATACTCACATAATGTAGTTTTGTATTTCCTCTTTACCACTTTCCTTGAATTTACTAGATTAAATATCTTGGTAGGGCTTTTTTAAAAATATTTTTTAGTTGTTGATAGACCTTTATTTTATTTATTTATTTATATGCAGTGCTGAGAATCTAACCCAGGGCCTCACACATGCAAGGCAAGTGCTCTACCACTGAGCCACAACCCTAACCCCAGAACTTTTTTAAAAAATTTATTTATTTTTATTTTTAAAACAAAAGAATGCATTTCAATCAAAGTACACATACAGAGCACAATTTTCCATTTCTGTGGTTGCAAATAAGATAGTCACATCTTGGTAGAACTTTTGTTCACTTTTTTCAAATTGCACATTCTAATGTATTGACCATTTGCTTTTAACCCCATCTTGCCATTTTCACTCATGTCCTTTACCTATTAGCTGAACTATTTTAATGGCTCGTAGTAGATTTTTCTACCTTATTTCTCTTCCTCCAATTGACTGATTTTTACGCTGGTGTTAATGCCATATTACGTATAGCTTAGACATATGCTGTTCTCCAAGTTCCCATTGTTTTCTTACTTTGTTAACTCTTCAGAATAGCCATTGCTCCCAGAGTGCTTCTAAACTCATCTGACTGACTTGTTATCTTGATATTTGATAGTTCTAAACTTGGGTCTTGCATCTTCATTTTAGTTCTTTTTCTATCAAGTATCATAAGATGAAGATATTTTCCAGTATTTCATCATGGTTCTTTTGAAGTATACATTGTTTCTTTGTAAACAGCTAACTGTGAATTCCCCAAGGGCAAGATCTGTTTCATTTCCATCTTTATAGACAGTTTTTAGAGACTATTTCCTATTATAATTATTGAATTAAAAATAATAAATTTCTTTAGTGTTTTTTTTTTAATGTAAAATTTAAATTATGTTCTCTACCTGTATATCTTTAAAAAGAAATAGGTGAGTTGAGGCCTGTAGGGGGCAGCCCAACACAGCAAGTTTCGGATGCCCTGACTAAATAAGCTACTAGTCTTGGATTGTCTTAAACTTAAATTGCATCATATGAGAAATTTTGAAAAATAAAAATAACTTAATTACAAATATGTTTGGCAAGTATATTAAACAACTGTCATATATAGGAATGGTAGCGATTTGATGTAGATGATTTGCTGTTTTAATTTTAGCACTGGGTGATAACAAATGTTTTTACTATTTAAGCTTTATAAGAGCTTTTGATTTGTCTAATTCCAAAATCATCTGATGCCAAATGGTATCTGATTTATAGCTAGAGAAATGAAGATGTGCCAAGTTTTATTGTTATTTGGAACTACTACAGTTATCATTAAATGAAGTTCAACATTTTCTCATTACTAACTTGTTGCACCAAGCTATATCATTGTTTTACTCAATATTTGCAAGATTTAAAAAGTGTTGATATTTAAGGCAAAATATTTATAGGTGAACAACAATTACTAGTATTTATTTTGTACTATTTTAAATATTTTGCATGTATTCATTCATTTGATCCTTACTATTATATGCTATTACTGTCCCCTTTATATAGATGCCTTTATAGATAATTGAAATATAGATAGGTCATTGAACGTTGTCTAGGCTCATCCAGCTAGTAATTGTAAGAGTCAGAATTTCAACCCAGGCAACACTGGCTGGCTCTATAGCCTATTCTCTTTCATATAATGCTAAAATTCATTACTTCTGTATTCTTAGCCCCATTCTATCATAACTTTCCATTTTAGATTGTATTCCAGTTTAACACACACCTGACTTCTTATATACTCGTTCCTTTGTTCAGCTTCCTACCTTCTGTTTTCTTCTACTACAGAAAATACACGGACAGAAAGTAAAAACATAATATACTACCTTTGTGTGAAGATTTTGAAACTTACTGCTAAAATTGTGGGGTGGCTTGCTTGCTTGTTTTCACAGAAAGTTCTTTCTGTAATTATCAACTAAGCAATTTTTAGTGATTACATCAAAACATGAACCTTCAGATTTAGCAATAATTTTAACTTTGTTCCTCATACTTATAACATGTATGTAGTATGTATAAATTTTAATTTTAAAGCCAACATAATTAATACCTCACTTTATAAGAGCTTGTAAATGAGGTGATTTTAATTATTTCACTAAAAATGAGGAGTTTTAGTCCTCTCAATAAAGAAAATTTTGGTTATAACAAGAAACTTACATTTTTATTTAAAGGCTTATATTTATATTTTATGTTTTATTTTAAGGTTATATTTACATCTAATGTATGTAAAAATAAACCTTACTGCCAATTATAGGTATGTATTTTCTTCCTTTTTCTCATTTCCCACCCCTCTTAGTACTGTGGTTCAAACACGGAATCACACAGGTAGGCAAATAAGTGCTGTATTGCTTTTCTTTTCTTTTTTCTTTTTTGTTAATTTCATCTCTCTTAAAACCTCTTTGAAAATATAAGTAAATATAGCAAAAATAAATTAGACTCCAGTGGTCAGTTTTGAAATTCAGTAAAAGCTTATAATGTAAGATGTCTTAAAATGTTACAGCTGTTGTAAAGAGAGATAAAGTGGTATTTCTATCACTAAGAAAGAGATGAGTGTATAACTCTTATAAAGAAAATATTTTTAAATTGTTTACACCCTGATTATTATTAAGCATCTCAGATTACAGTTAATGTTAGAGTTTCTGGGGGAATTGTTAACCTTGGTAATAAATGCCGGAGATAAGTTAGACCTTCGCCTTGATGCCTCTTTGATTGACTTCAGTCCTCCCACTTTTCACTGACCAACATAGTCTTCATTTTCCCAATTTACTGCCGGCTTAATGTGATCCTGGCAGTATCAATCCTATCCTTAGTCCCTGTCCAAAGAATGTTCATTTCTTCAACCTTACTTACCGTTCAAAAAGATCCCTAAAGCCTAAATTGGCTGTGTTACTCTTGCTTCCATCCCCTGCCCTTTTTGGCTACTGGGGATTGAACCCAGAGGCGCTTAACCACTGAGCCTCATCCTCGGCCCTTTTTATGTTTTATTTTGAGACAGAGTCTCTCTAAAGTTGCTTAGATCCTCAGCCTCCCAAGTTGCTGGGATTACAGGTGTGGGCCACCATGCACAGCTCATTTTCTTTCTGTCCATTTTTCATCCACAGAGAATACCAACATTCAGAATGATGCCTTTTAGGGTGATCATTCAACCTGTTGACAGTTTAATGGTGTCAGAATCTGCTTTATCACATATCTATTCCAATAGTGAAAACTAATTTTTTCTCTGTTCTTCTCATAAATGATTTTCATATAATATGCCAGAACACACAACACCTGTCTGTTAAGAACAGAATTACTGGGCTTTGATTCTTAGTAGTGGTTCCTCCTTCTTAGGTAAATATGAGAATTGCTTTTGGTCTAATTACTCATACTTTAAAAACTACTTACTATTAATTGCAAGTAGTTTACATATTTGGTTATCATTTAGGAATATTAGAAAAATCAAGTTTGAAAGAGAAAGACTAATATCCTATTTTTTCTGACATGACCTTGGCCAATTTTGTTTCACATTTCATGTCAGGATATGATGTTCTCTTTTAAGTATATGCCAAAGTTGTGGAACCATACCTGTTTTTTATGTTTTGTTTATTTATTTATTTATTTAATTTTTAAGGTCTTGAGGAATTTTATGATACTTTGTAGTATGGTCCATGCATATGGTCCATGTTTATAATAATAACTGCTGAGGAGATGATGTAAGTACAGGTAAAAATATAGGCATATTTATGTGTGCATGATTTACATTGCTATCACATGAATGTAGGTATTGACATACATTCTTGAAACATCTCAAGTCATTACCTAAGCAGATTTCTTCTTTGCAAATTGATTATGATATGTTAGCATGTTAATTCTCAGTTAATAAAGTCTAATGTAAACATTTATTTATATTATCTAATTTTCATGATTTGGAAACATTTTATAGAATGTATTGTCTTGAACAGGATGTATTTCTCTTAACGGCTTGCTTAAAACAAAAACTGTTAATTTAAATAAGGGTCGATTCTAGTTCAGAGAGCCACTATTTGAGAGTATTGGTTTTAGGGATTAGAAAAGTAGGGAAAGATCATTGAAATGAAGAATCTGATTATAATTAAGTTCAACAGGATTGGGTATGCATTTCAAAAACATTTGAGTGTACTGTATGTCTATTTTGAGTGTGTTCCTTTCATGAAAGTCACCTGTCTGCATACATTTGTGTATGTGACACAATTATGCACACAACACAAATTAATTCAAACTGTATTAGTTGTGAGATTATGTGAATTAGAGTTTCAAATGATTGTTGGATTCACTCTTGAGTGATCTGTGTATTAGATATATGGCTAAGTTAATGTGCATGAAATGTTGAGAAGTCAAATTAATATGTTACTTATTATTGAACTCCATTTAGTCATCCTTTACACCACACTGAATTTGTCTTCTTCATAACATTGTAAATAGAAATTATATTTGAAATGTAGAAAATTAGTATGTATTAAGAAATAGGAAACCCAAATACCTAGGAATCCAATGTCATGTTTATTCTTAATATTTTGTCTAAATTTTTCAAAGCATAAATAAGAGAAGCATAGTTTACCTCCCTTGTACAAAAGGAAAGAATTTATTCTGCTAGTTTAAATAATGTATTTCAATAGGTCTTCCTGTCCTCTAATCTTTAAGTCTTTCATTTTCTTTTCCTCCTTCTTCTTACTCTTTTTCCGCTTTTCTGGCCCCTATTTTCTTTCTCATGAAATCATCCTTCTTCCCTGCTTCTCTAACCTGAAAAGTGTTTTTATTACATAGTAAAGCATTTCCTATTTTAATTAGTCTTGAAGTTTACTTTTAAAAGCAGACCTCTGCTAAAGGAAAATACCTCTATTAGCTTACATTTAAAATCCTTTTCATCATGATGAGGGTAATTATCTCCTACTTCTAAGAAGTAAGCCATAGCTAATTTCTGACTCTGTGTACATGTTTAAAGTAACTTAGAATCAGCTTGGGACAGTTCTGACGTCTGCTTATGTAATATAGCATCCGTATTCTTCACTAGGTGTTCATTTTAGCTACAGATGCTTCATATAAAACAGGGTAGAGTAGCTTTCAAAAGGATCTACACATCAAAGTGTAACATGAACTCTGGTTTTTACATTGTTTGAGGAATGCTTAAGGGAGTAGAACTCACAAATTTGTTTTTCCCCCAATGCATTGTCCTTTAAAGTTTTTAATACTTTTACATATTTTTCTGTATTATATCACATTTAATTGAATAGCCTTATTACTTTGCAATGGTTTAACAATGTTCATAAATATTAGTGTAGTTCATGTTTTGTGTAACAAAGGAGGTTTCTTTAACTGCAGTTTATTCTAGGAAATTATGATGTCACTTTTGGAGCCTTAAATAAAATTCTTTGAATAAAGCATCATATTTTATATTACAGTAGTATACTCTTTCACTCATTTCTGTAATTTGGTTGATAATTATTCATGAGGTAAAATTTGTCATCTTTTAATACTTGGTTCCTGAGAGTATTTAAAATAAATGCTGTGATTGTCGCTTTTAGCCACAATATATCCTTTTTTGCTAGTGAATTCTTTGATGCAGAATGCCTCTTATTCAACTTCTTTCCAGTCTCCTTTCCATTTCTCATAGGAATAAACTGTCACTAAAATTACACAAGAATTAATCTCTGATGTATTTGATCCTTTCAGAACCCTATTGAAAGGTCACTACTTAAATATACTAAATAACAAAATATTCATCTATTTTAAACTTGAATTATGGGAAAGAAACCTGTAATTTGACTTGCTGAGCTGGCAGTTTGGAGTTATCTTGAATACCATTGGAATACATCAACTTAGTTTGGATTGTCTTTACAGTCCCTTCTTCATATGGTGTATTACAAAAAAAATTGAATGGAGGGGGATAGGAGCTTATAGTGTAAATAATAAAGTTCTTAGAATAGGCCATGTGAGTAATAATGACATTGTACTCTGATATCCATTCTGTAAACACTAACCTGCATTTATAGCATTGTTCTTTTTTCATGCCAGATTCTAATTCCAGAATTTGCAAGAAGTATTCCCTCTTACTGTTCAGTTCCCTCTTCCATTTAGATCCCAGCGGTGTAGGTTGGAATTCAGAGATCCCAAGATTCCTAAGCTTGTAAGGAAGGAAGAAAGAAGGAAGATGAGGAAATCTTTAGCTACCCCTCACTGGTTAAGGTGGTACCAGGAAAGCTCAGAAACTATATATATAATGAGTCCTTAATCTGGGCAGCAGTTTATCAATAAGGGCATTCAAATGATCCAGAGACTGTATTTGGTCCCTCTGTTTAATATTATCCCTTATTTGAAATTATATATTTCGGCAAACTTTCCCTTTTTATATATACACATTTTTAAACTTTATTTAATTTGTTTATTTATTTAATTTTTTTTAATGTGGTGCTGAGGATCAAATCTAGTGCCTCACATGTGCTAATAAGCAAGTGTTCTACCATGAGTTACAGCCTCTTCCTTTTTTTTTTTAACTAGCATTTTGTAATTTAAAAAAATTTTTGCTTCATTTCAATTGTTAAAATATAAGTGTTGAATGAGTTTTGGTAAACAAGGCAGAGTTCCTTAAATCCCCACAGATAACTGAAAATTGCTATTATACTATACTTTTTAGAAGGGAAAAAACGACCTGTTTTTCTGAATTGATGAGGATAGAAATATTTCTCTGATGTTGTTTTGTGACTATTGACGCCTTTATTTGTTTTTATTTACATTTTTCATTTTTTGAAATATAATGATTGTTTTTAAAGAACTCACATAAAACAAACTTATGGTATGATGCATAGCTATAAATCAAACATAAAGTTTCAGCCATCACCCCAGGAGGGTCAAATTCCTCTATCATTCATATGAGGAATTTTTTTTAGCAAAACCCAACAACTTTATTGAAATTGAATCCCAATATTATAAAGGTCTTTCTTAAGGAATTCTATGCAGTGATATTTAGAATATTCATAGTTGTGTTCTATCAGCACTACAAGATTGCAGAGCAGTTTCATCACCCCTAGAAAAAAATCCTATACCCATTACCATTCTTTCATCACTTCCCCTCTCTCCAGCCGCTTAAAACTATAAATTTATTTTCTGTGTCTTTACTTTTACCTATTCTGGACATTTCAGATAATTAAAATCACATAATATATGGCCCTTTGTGTCTAGATTCTTTTACTTGCATGATATTTTCATGATTTCTCCAAGTTTTGGAATGTATCCAAACTTCATTCCTTGTTACAGCTCAGTAATACTTCATTGTATGGTGATTTCACATTTTGTTTTTCATTCACCAACTGATAGACGTTTGGATTGTTTCTGCGTTTTGATTTTTATGAATGTGTGTTGCAGTGAACATGTAGAAGATTTTTGGTGGACATATTTTCAGTAGACTTATTTCTTGGGTAGATTTTTAAGTGTAGAATGCTGGATTATTGGTAATTTTTTGTTTCACCTTTTGAATTATTGTTAATCTATTTTCCAAAATAGTTGCACCATTTTACATTTTACATACAACAGTGAATGAGAGTTTTAACATCTTTCCAACACTTACTGTCATTTTAATTATAGTAATCTTAGTGTGTATGAAGGGGGGGTGTATCATTTTGGTTTTGATTTGCATTTCCCTAGTGACTAATGAAACTAAGTATCTTTTCATGTGTTTAACGGGTCATTTGTGTAACTGCTAGTGAGAAATGTCTTCAAATCCTTTGCTCATTTTTAAGTTGGATTAGCTCTTTATGTTGATCTTTAAGAATTCTTGGGCTGGGGTTGTGGCTCAGTGGTAGAGCACTTGCCTAAGTGCATGTGAGGCACTGGGTTCTATCCTCAGCACCACATATAAATAAATAAATAAAGGTATTGTGTCCATCTACCACTAAAAAATATTTTTAAAAAAGAATTCTTTATATATTTTGGATATTTATCTAATCGGATATATGGTTTGCAGATTTTTTGTGGATTTTAATTTTCTTTATGATGCCATTTGAAGAAGAAAAGTTTTTAATTTCCATCAAGTACAGTTCATCTTTTTTGTTGTTGTCATTGCTTATGCTTTTAGGTTGTCATAGCTAATAAAGCTATTTATTTATCCAAGGCCACAAAGATTTTCTTGTGTTCTCTTCTAAGTTTTATAGTCATACTACATTACTTTTTTCATATATTATTCATAGGTTGTTTTAAAATTTCTTGATCTGCAAATTGTATCACCATGAGATCTGTATCACTTGCTTTTATTTGCTACTTAAAAAAAATTGTATCAGAAACAAAACAATAGATATTTCCATGTCACAAACTTTAGTGTGCACTATATAAATCCCTTAGAGCAGAAGAATGTGTTCTTTGCAGAGTTTCACTAGATCTTGACCTGAGTTTAGAACCACTTTTCTTCTTAAGAGGATACTTGACTGTGTATCAGAACAGAATTTTACTTCTAAGGTCAGCATAGTTGGTTTTACTGAGATGTTTCCTCTTGCTAGTTTGAATCTTTATATGTACAAATTAAAAGTGCTTCTCAATTATTTTAAGTATACCACAAAAATAAGTTCAGACACAAAAGTACCCTTTTACTCAAAGAAGACGACAATTACATTATTCTTGTATTAGTCTAACTTTTTAGTGTGACTTTCAATAAAATTAGCAAATATTTTAAAGCTGTTATATAAAATGAAATTTCAACTGATTGTCAGTAGGACTTTGAAGTCTTTTGGGAAAAATCTTAGAGGAATGAACATAATTATTACTAAAAATCATCCGTCTTGCACCTTTATATGTATCTTCTTCTTTGGCCATTCTACTGATAATTTTATATAAAAAATTTAAAAGCAGTGTAACTTTTTGTATAAATAGTCTTATAAACAGTATCAAATTGATCTCAGTCCTAAGGTAGGTAAATAGTACTTTCCTGTTACATATATTATTTGATGGACGGATATGAGGAAGACACAGTGTTGCTTGTGTTTCCCCTTAGTATTTATGTGACAGAATATATTTACCGCTGTCTAGACTACATTATAATATATAATAATTTAAATAAGACAATACAAACTTCAAACTAGAAGTGTGGGTATAATTCTGATGAGTGCTTTTTATTTAATCATAGTCTCACTTAAGACGCTACTACTTTGGAGATTAAATGTCCTTGACTATAATAATGACAGCATCTCAAATGTTAATTGTTAGTTTTTAGTGTCAGGAATATTAAAAATGGGCTTCAGAGTCTCCAAGTATAACTACAGAAAGTGCTTATTTTCAAGTCTCCTTATTTCCCTCCATAAAGTGGTCCAGACTCTCTCCAGCTGTCCTCCTGTTCCCTCATTTCCATCACGAGACTGTTTACTGTAAAGATCTTAAAGCATTAATTTTTAAATGATCTGTTCTTTTTTATTAATGAAGTATTATAATTGTCTGTATTCTTAAGCAAATTTAAATGTGAGCCTTTTTTTAAAAAGCACACGATGCCAAATTTGACATGCATGATTATGTCTTAAGCCAAATATGCATATATCAGATGTCATTGGTAATGCCTACTGCATATCGTGTGTAAACCCCAGTTTTTTTGTCTTTGTACCACATATTATTATTCTAATTAGCAAAATATCAATGGAAACGGATGGTTGAATACTAATTATTTTTCATTCTCTCTATAATTGGCTCCGTAACAACTAAACAGTTAACTTTCTTTGGTTACACATTTAACATTTGTTTTTAAAGAGAGGAATAAAAAGAACTAGTCATTGTTAACTACCTGTTGCATTAGAATTTTATATATCTCATATCATTTAATTATCACAGCAATCATTCGAAGATATAAATTTTCCCCATTCTTCAGATTCAGAAACAAACTCTCAGAGTTGGGTGTAATTTGCCCCAGGCATACAGTAAGTAAGTCATATTGGGAGCTGAGATTCCAAACAAGCTTTTGTTCATTCACTGCATTTGAAATTCTAATCACCGTATGCTGTGGTCTTTAGCCCGCACTTTTCTTATCCACTGATTTCTCTCAAGTATTGTTACATTCCAGCTGCCTTCTGAGTACTGAAATGATCTAACCCTTTGTCCATTTAAAAAAAAAATTATCTGTTTCAAGTTGCAGCTTGAAGACTTATCCATATTCCCTCCTTTGTTCTCGTCCTCTTTTTAGAAATTCCTCAGTTTTAAAATATTACATTCTACCACAGCATATTTTACTTTATACTTACTGATATGTCTTCCATTCTTAGAAAACAAAGTTATATAACTGGTTATAATTTGGTTTTTGGTTTTGCTTTTATTACTGAGAAGTCCAGAGTTGTTTTATTTTGGAGGGTAGTGGAGATTGAACCCAGGGCCTCTGAGCTATACTCTCAGCCTTCAGAGTTAAACTTCTGTATTCTAGCTTTATAATACTCTCTCATGGCACTTGCTATATTTCTGTTATCCATTACCACTGTATTTTTAATCGAAAATAGGAAACAGTATTCATGTTGGGGGTTGTGGGGTGCTGGGGCTGAAACCTAGCACCTCACACATGCTAGGCAAGTGGTTTACTAATGAGGTAGAATTCCAGCCCTACAGACACATTCTTTATTGAAGTTTTGTTTATATTGTACTACCTGTAAGCACTCTTAATGGAATGTTAGCAACTACATGTAATTCACTGAAGTTATGTATTTGAGTTTTTGTTGTTGTTTTGGGAGTTTGGGGTTTTTTGGGTTTTTTTGCGAAAGACTTGTGAGACAAATTTTTACTGGTATTCATCATTGTCACCATTTTGATACTGAATCTTTCACAAATTTGCCCTATTATTACTTTGGTACATTATTTCGAAATTGTGTCAAGTAAAAATATACTGACTGGATATACGTTTTGATGGGATTTTCAATTTTGGAAGATTGCTTTTGTGTATAGACAGACATGGTTATATTTTTTTTGTGTCTTATTAGAGTTTTAAATTACAAAGCCTAGTTTTTCTAATGCCTTCCCATTGATTTTATGCTACTGATTATATAAATATAGCCATTTTTTGTAACTCATTCATTTTCTAGATTTAATCTTTACCAGAGTACTAATTGCATAGTTAATCTAATTACATTCTTAATCTAGAGACACTAGCTAATTCCAGTTATAGTTTAATACAGCTGACTTTTTTCAAATATACTTGTAAATCTTAAATGAAATCCTCTGGTATATATAAGCAACCCATCTGAATTATCAAATAAATTTTACACATTTAGTAAATCAATCATCCTGTTTCAAAGAACTTTAAAACAGAATATACATGAAATAGCTTATGTTATCGAAGTTTGTTGCTATACATTTGAAACATCCCAGCCTATATAAAATACAATATTTGTTTCTTTAGCCCAGCCAAAGATGCTAGAATGTCAAATATCTAAAGCCTCATGGAGCAAATGAAATGGAATTCAGTTTAGCTGTTCAGGTTTTTGGGACTACTACTAGGACAATTCTATTCAAGTTTCAGTTTAATAAATTGGGCCCATTTTCATCATTAGATGTTGCCCACTGTGTCTGTAGAAAATTGCTCCAAACCCCTATCCCTGCCTACCTTTTATTTATTTGTCTTTTTTGGTATAATAGGGTTTGAACCCGGGGCTTCTGGTGTGCTAGTCATCGTTCTACCACTGAGCTGCATCCCTCTTCTCCCTTTTTTGTTTGTTTGGGGTTTTTTGTTTGTTTAATTCTGAGACAGGGTCTTCTTGCCCAGGTTGGCAATGAACTTGGGATTCTCCTGCCTTATCCTTTAGAGTCTTTGGAATTATAGGTGTGTACCACCAAGCTCAGCACCTCTCCACCTTCAACTTAAAGCCATTTCTAAGTTTTACTACCCTGTGTATCATGCATCTACTAAACATATGTTAAATTTTGTCATCTGATTTTTTTAAAGTTTTTTCTCTTTTGTAACTTGTTTTCACTGTTTTGATGAATACAGTCTCCTGTTGCTCTGTAATGGGATTCTTCTTCCTCTTTATGGTCTCTGACTTTTTAGTCAGTGAGCCATATATGTGCCTTTCTTGCTATAAATTGTCCCTTTTTTTGTAAATTGTCATTTTCAACAAACCAACATTTCTAATTCATATTATATTTTGATAAGATATATATGAGCAAAACAATAATTAGCACTAATGCTAATACCATAGTAAAAGTTAACTATATGATGAGTAGGTTTTGTAATCATCCTTTTGTTTTATAAGTTAGTACATAATCCATATTAATATTGAATAAGCTTCCATTGAATGTTGTCATATTTAATAAAAACAGTAACTGTATATTGGACATTTAGTATGTGCTGGACATTGTTAAAATAATGTCTTGCCTGAATTAACATGTATAATCTTTACCAAGAACCTTTGAGGTATATACTGTTAACATCCATTAATATTTGTTTTAGATAACTCTGGTAGGTATGTAGTGATATAAGATAACATTGTGGTTTTATTTGCATTTTCTTAATGGACACTGATGTGTTGAACATATTTTCATGTGTTTATTCACCACTCTATATCCTCTGGTAAAATGTCTGCTTGTGTGTTTTGCTCATGTTCTAATTAGATTGTTGTTTTAACTGTTGAATTTTTAGCATGTTTTGTATACTGTGGGTTTAAGACTGTGTTGGAAATGTGATTTGTAGATTTTAATCCTCTTCAGGCCCTTTTGCAGGGAAAAACTTGTTTTTGTTTTTAATGAAGTACAGCTTATTGGTATTTTCTTTCATGGGTCATGACTTTGGTGTTAAGTTCAAGACTAAATGACTTTGCCTTTGCCCTCTTCCATATAAATAAATATTAGGACATAAGCTTCTGGGTTTTTGGTATCCAGATAAGTGAATTTTAAGAAAAGAGATTGAAGGTGAAAGGAAAACTTGAATCTATTGAATTTGGATAATGGTAAATCAAAATGTACATTACAGTGTTCTCAAATTGTGGCGATTCTAGTAGTTGTTGGTAGTGTTTTTTTGGGAGGGGGTGTAGTGGGTATTGAACTCAGGGGTACTCAACCACTGAGCCACATCCCCAGCCCTATTTTGTATTTTATTTAGAGACAGGGTCTCACTGAGTTGTTTAGCACCTCACTTTTGCTAAGACTGGCTTTGGGTTCACCATCCTCCTGCCTCAGCCTCCGGAGCTGCTGGGAGTACAGGCATGCACCACCACACCCAGCTGGTGGTGTATGTTTTAAGTTCCAAAATGCTATGTACCATGACTATGTTGTGCCTTTTATTATTTCAAAAACTCTATGACGTAAGCTTCATCTTCTTTAATACACATCTTGTTTGTGTTCATATGTGTGTAATTATTCATATTTTTCAGTTGAGGAAACGGAGATTTAGAAAAATTAAGTCATTTTGCCCATGTTTCCATAACAGATGACAAAACCAGGACTTGAAGCCAGTTCTTTGTGGTTTCAAGTTTTTACTCTTTTAAGAAGTGCCTTGCATTTTTTGTGGAGTATGTGCCTTATGTTTCACATAAGACTCGAACTTGATCTATGTGATTTATAAGTTCATAATATGGTTGTGCCTCTTATATTGTCAATGCATTCTCTAATTTTCACCTTATTAGAATAAATCAGCATATGTTATTATCGACATTAATGTTGGCTAACCTGCTTGACTATATATGTTTGGAATAAGCTTCTCCTTGCATTGTATTCTGTCATAAATGCAAGCAGCACTTTGCTGAAAGTATTTTTAGTTACCATATACAGAGCTTTCCCTTTACTAAACAAAACACTTCATTTTAAAGGAGCGTTGAAGGTTACACCTTTATAATAACTTTATAATAAGGTTTAGGAGAGAGTGAGAAAAGGAAAGGTACAAAGAAATAGTAGGACAGTTTTCCAGTAGTGGGGTTAGAGGGCAATATCTGTTTTTTAATATGTAACTGAGATTACTTAACCTTTCCTGTCAAGCATATTGTTTTCAGACAATTTTGTCATAGCTAAGCTATCTCACCATTCTGTAACTAATTAGGATTTGTATGAGATTTTCAACTTCTTGAAGAGATTTCTTTGACTCTGCTTTTTTTTTCAGGTCAGACTAAAGGAGGTACATTTTGAGTTTTTTCTTTAAATTGACATGCACTTCTGCCACTCCCTTTCCCACTGTCTCAGTCCTGGTTGTCATCACATGGGCTTGCTCTATTCAACTGGCCTTTCACCAGTCATTCTGATTTTATATCTTAACCAAATCATCACCCACTGCACTGCTTTCATGAGCCTTCAGAAAAAGTCTCTTTCATCATGTCACTTCCTTTGCTAAAAAGTCTTTAAAGCCTCTTCATGGCCTGGAAGATAGAAATCCAAAGTGGGTTGTCAATATTTTAAATTATTGCTATGTTTCCCTGTTCATTTCTTTTTACTCTCAATTCCCCTAACCCTTATTATCTTTATATAGTTAATCAATTACCTGGACATATTATTATTGATTTCAACTTGTATGAAAAACTATGGGCTTCTTAAACTTAAGCTATCAATCATATTTTATAATCCTTGTAGTTTTCAGTTAATGAAGTGCATTGAAGTACAGTCAATGCATATTGTCAAGATTTTAGTTATATTTTAGTTTATGTCAGCACTTGAAGCCAGGTTTGTTTTGTTTTGTTAAAAAAACTAAATCTATAACAGGTCAGAAATATTGAGGTATACTTCTTTGATTAAAACAAAACAAAACCAAAAACCCCCCATTGTATTTAATGACTTGGTATTTGAAATTATATTCTTATATAAGACATTACTTTGTTTTTACTAGTTTTTAAAAAATTTTTTTTAGTCGTTGATGAATCTTTATTTTATTCATTTATTATTTATATGTGGTGCTGAGGATCGAACCCAGTGCCTCATGCATGCTAGGCAAGCGCTCTACCACTGAGCTACCGCCCCAGCCCTGTTTTTACTAGTTTTTATGATTGTTTTACTCCAGGAAACTTAAAATTAAAACTTACCATTTTAAAATGAAGTATCAGTAAAGAGGAAAGAATTTTTAAAAAAATACTTATTTATTTTGTGCTTGGCACAATTCCTCACATACTCCCACAACAAACTCAAGAAATATGGAAGGTTGCAGAATAACAGTGAAAGGAACGTGGTACAAGATCATAGAGCTCATAAACAACAGTGTTCTTCATAGTCCCTGACTAATTCCAGAGCCTCTGTACTCTGAGTCATGATGAGGCCTCCATTGTTATTGAGGTAGTTGAAGAAAATGAAACAATTTTAAATATGGATAAAATTGGAATGATTAGCAATATATTACGACAGTGATTGTCATTATTATACCATAGAATTTTGGTATTTGATATGTTTCCCCAGTTATTCAAAAATTCTTTTATTGTGCTTTTTTTTTTTTTTTTTTTTTTTTTTTTTTGGTACTGGGGATTGAACTCAGGGGCACTCAACCACTGAGCCGCATCCCCAGCCCTATTTTGTGTTTTATATAGAGACAGGGTCTCACTGAGTTGCTTAGCACCTCGCCATTGCTGAGGCTGGCTTTGAACTTGCAATTCCCCTGTCTCAGCCTCCCTAAGTGCTGGGATTACAGGCTTGAGCCACTGCACCCCGCTTATTGTGCATTTTTTTTTAAATTTTTTTTATTTGTAGATGAACACGATATCTTTATTTTTATTTATTTGTATGTGGTGCTGAGGATCGAACCCACTGCCTCACGCATGCGAGGCAGGCGCTCTACCACTGAGCCACAATCCCAGCCCCTTATTGTGCATTTTTAAAGTTACTGACACAAACCACTTTTTTCCATGTCTTCTTATTTTATATTACTTTGTTTTTTAATGCCTTACTTTTTTGAAGAGTCTTGGCCTGTTGTTTTTAGAATGTTCCACTTCCTGGATTTGCCTAATTATTTCTGGAGCATTCGATTTATATGAATTTATCTCATTAAACATGTTTCCCAATGATACCACATCTGTGATTTTGTGTACTTTTGATTACCTTACATTAGAAGATACCTAGTACTAACATAAAATTTAAGATATTTTAATCTATAGGTAGCAGCAGCAAAAAATTTAATTTCTTGGATTATCTTTTCTTTTTTCAAATAGACAACAATTGAACGCCCTTTCATTCAGAAACTGTTTCGTCCTGTGGCTGCAGATGGACAGCTACATACACTGGGCGATCTCCTCAAAGAAGTTTGTCCTTCTGCAATTGCTCCTGAAGGTATTTATCTGTCTGTCTATCTATTTATCTATCTATCTTTGTGCCAGAGATTGAACCCAGAAGGGCTTAACCACTAAGCCACATCCCCAGCCCATTTTATTTTTATTTTGAAACAGTATCTCACTAAGTTGCCTAGGGCTTCCCAAGCCACTGGAATTACAGGTGTGCCCCACCATGCTCCACTAATGAAATAGTGAAATAAAACAAGCATACTTAACACTGGTTATTTATAAAATAATGAAATAAAATAAGCATACTTTCTTAATAAAATAAGCATACTTAACACTGGTTATTTCAGGAAGATATTTTCAGTATCTTGTAGGGGGAAATTACTTGTAACAGAAACACTTGCAATGAAGCAACTGGTTCTCTTTGGCAAAATAAAATACATTGTTTTAAAATTGCCCTGTTACCACTTCTCTGATGCTGTGGGTCTTTAAAAGAGTTCCGGTAAATTTGAAAAAAAAAAAGTGTGTGTGTGTGTGTGTGTGTTTTATGCATATATACATACACTTTAGTATCCCTTATCTGAAATGATTGGGTCCAAAAGTGTTTGGATTTTCCCCTCTGGTTTTAGAATATTTTCATAAAAATAGTGAGATATCTTGGGGATAGAACCCATGATTAAACATCAAACTCATTTATATTTCATATTTATACCTGTAAACATAGCCTTAAGGCAGTTTTATACAATATTTTTAGTGTGCATGCATTTTGACTATTACATGTGGTCGGGTATGAAATTTTCTATGTGTGCTACTAATATTGGTGCCCAAAATATTTTGGATTTTGAACCAGGTGCGGTGGTGCACACCTGTAATCCCAGTGGCTGGGGAGGCTGAGACAGGAGGATTGCAAGTTGAGAGCCAGCCTCAATAACCGTGAGGCACTAAGCAACTCAGTGCCTAAATCAAAAATACAAAATAGGACTGGGAATGTGGCTCAGTGGTTGAGTGCTGCTGAGTTCAGTCCCCCGTACCAAAAACAAAAACAAACAACATTTTGTATTTGGGCATTAGAAATGCTCATTTTCACCTGATCATTTCTGTGTTGGCAATTGATTACATTTATTTTAAAAGGAGACATTTTCAGTAGTGTATTACCATATTGCATGAACTTTATTTCTTATATTTACAAAAAAATTGTAACTTGGTACTTTAAATCCTAACTAGAAACAGGTAAGATTTTTAGTAAATATGAAAGTAATACTTGAGTAACGTTGCTTTTATTATGAATATATTTTAAATTGAAAGATTGCAAGGTTATTTACATGTCTTTAACTGTACCACACAGTTCAAGAATCTAAGTGGTTTTCCTAAGAAGTAGAATTAGAAACAGTGGGATTGGGGAGAATGTTGAATTTCCAGCCTAAATAACCGAACAAAAAATGTGGAGTTCAGTATGTATCATTTTTCTGTGAGTATAACATTTTTCCTTAGTCAAGTATGCTTACCTATACTGGCACTTCTGTGTATTTTGAGCACTTCTTAAAAAGGCTCAATGGGACAGGGAAAGGAGCATCTGAAATGCCATCAGAATTCATTCCAGAAGGGATTAAAGAAGTAGACCAATGACCACTCATGAAAATTATTGAAATAGCAGAGAATTTATTCATTTTAAAAGTCATGAATATATTTTTATAAAGTGTTAATAATGTATCATTTATTTTCACTGACCTTATTTTCACTGGTCTCTTATACACAGCCTCATATCTCTAATACTAGAATTCTTTATACTATTATCACCTCAAATCATTATTTATAAATAAATTATGTAACAATTAACTTTGTTGGTTATGATAATACCTAAGAATACTGTTTCATCTTTACCACAGAATGACTTTAGTTTTCAGTAAGTATTTCAGTTAAATTATTATTTTGAACACAGTTCAGTGATTTTTTTTTTTTTTTTTTTTAAATACATTTCAGGAGTTGTAAAACCATTATTATACACTGGTTTTACAACACTTCCATCTCCTCCAAATGTTCTCTTATACTTATTTTCAGCTAATCTTTGCTCTGATTACTGCTATAAACTCCACTGGTCTGCTTTCTGTTTCTAAAATTTACCTTTTCTGGATATTTCACATAAACGAAACTGTATAGTGTATAGTCTTTTGCAACTTAGCGTAATTTTTGAGTTGCATCCATTTTGTATTCAGTATGTTTTCATGTGCTTATGAATACCTCTTCTGAAATGTCTATTTAAATCCTTTTCTCAATTTTTCATCATTTGTTTTATTACTGAATTTTGAGAGTTATTTACATTTTCTGGATAAAACGTTCCTTATCAGAACTATGATTTGTAGATTTTGTTTTATCTGTCACTTTTCTTTTGCAGAGTAAAAATAACTTAATTTTGGTAGTCTTATTTATTATGTTTTTGCAGTTTATTTTTTAATTATTCTAATAGATAATACATTTATAAAATTCCAAAATAAAAATGCATATGTGAAGGAATTCAGTAAAAAAAATCCTCTTCACGAGCCGGGCGCGGTAGCACAAGCCTGTAATCCCAGCACTTAGGGAGGCTGAGACAGGAGAATCGCGAGTTCAAAGCCAGCCTCAGCGATGGCAAGGTGCTAAGCAACTCAGTGAGACCCTGTCTCTACATAAAACACAAAATAGGGCTGGGGATGTGGCTCAGTGGTCGAGTGCCCCTGAGTTCAATCTCCAGTACCCCCCGCCCCCCCAAATCCTCTTTCAAACTTTTATGCTTCAAACTCTTAACACAGTTCCCCTCACTGGAGACAGTTGGTGTTGCCATTTTTCTATACACCTTTATTTTAAATTTAGGTTACAGAAATTTATGGAAACTTTCATTGATTCGGGAATAATCTTAACTGTTCTAGTTCGTTTTTCCAAGTTTTAAGGGAGTTTGCTTTTAATCTGCTTGGTGTCTATTTTAGTGTATTCTTGAGGACTTGGGAATATAAACTAGTTTTTCCCATGTGAGATATAATTATGAGATCTGTAATATTTATTGCTTATGGAGATGAGACTCAGTGGTATCTTAAGAAATATTGGGGGGGGAAATGCTTTTATTAATTGAGTAATTGAAATTGAAACTTAAGTTTAATATTTAAATGTTACTTTATTGTGTTTTCCTACCTTTTTTAACAATCTGTTTTCAAAAATGGATCATTTTAAATTTATTTCTGTATAAGATCATTGCTTATTGAGACCATCACAGTGAAACTCAAAAACTTTGGAAGAAAAATATTCTGTAATGATCTATTACCCAACCAGTGCAGTTGTCAGCATACACTGAATGATCTGTAATGTTTAGGGAGGGTGGGAATAAAGGATTCTTTCTTGGTGTATACTAGTGTATGTTTAAGACGTAAATTTAAGAGTTCTTTTTAATCCAGGACCAGGGTACTTGAAATTTTATTTTGTTTCTTTGGTTAACTTTGAATTCATAGTTTCAATTCGCTTTTATTTCATGATTGCCTATTTCTAAATGTGTGTATTTGAGTAGAGGAAACTTACTAGAGAAGAGTGGAAAGAAATTAGGAGTTAATTTTGCATTTGACATTTTTGAATAGTCATTAGTATAGCCTTCCATTTTTCAGTCTGTTAATTTTTCATCTCTTAGCTCCTTAGAGAATTAGGTTGAGAACTCAAGTCTTCACCTTCTGGACTGTTGATTTTCTACTTTACTGTGGTTGCTTATTTTCATTTTCTCTTCTCTTAAAAAAAAAAAAAAAAACTTTTAAATTTTAGTTTAAAATATCATTCTGACATGCTAGCATTTTCCTAACTCTTCATTCTGTGATTTTTGTTTAGCACCTAAATCTTATCTCCTGTTCTCCTTTATAGTATTATTCCTGGAGTGATCTTAGGAACCTGAATTTCTACTGTTTATTTTGTTTAGTTAGCATTCCTATATATAATTCTACCCACTCTTCATATTGAATTTATTGAAGTGGTAACTGTAAACATCGGTCATATAAATAAAATCAGCCTGATGCCCCTTATCAGAATGTGTTTTTCATGCTCACTTTCGCCATTCCTCCACCCAGGCCAGACAGTACAAGATTGACATGGCCTTAAACACAAAAATGAGAAAGGAACGTGTGATGCTATTTATTCTTTAAAAGATTATTTATTCTCTCCTACATTTCTAGCCTGCCCTGTCTGTATATCCTTTTCTAAAGAACAATGTGATTTCACTTGTATTATTTGAAGATGGGGCAGTGAGGTGGCTGATTTTAATCCATATACCTACCTCTCAAACTGTTCTTCAGTTGGTACTAGAACAACCTAGTACTTGGTCTTTGTATAGAGGGATTATGAGCAAATAGAAAGAAAAAACAAAACTGCTTTCTTAAAACTTGACTTTTATAAATTTTGTATAAGTACAATTCTTGTAAAAAATTTTTTTTTACAAAACCATAAGAAAAAACAACAAACAAACAAAAAACATAGACCAGTTATAAAACCTTGAAGACTATGAAGGCTCACGGCAAAACAATGCTTTAGATGAGTACCTTGTAAACATCTCCCTCCTCAAACTGTAATATGCTCATATTGATTGAAGGACACAGACTTTGTTGAAATGACAAATAATACCTATACTTTTAATGTTTTTTTGATGACATGTTTTATTTCAGGAGGAAAAATATATTTTTCCTGACAGTTATTTTTTAGAAAAACTTTTATCTTTGCCTCTTCCTTTTCTCACTTCATAGTTATTTTTAGAAAGAAGTTGTCATTTAAAAGCCTGTGGAGAATATCCAAAAACACCAAATCACTCTTTTAGTAAAGAACTGTTTACTATATGCTTCAGTGCACCTGTAATATTCTAAAATGTGAAGTATTTTGACACACCTGCACTCTAGTTGAAAGCGAAAGACTTTAAAATTGGGTGTGTGTGGATAAGAACTGACGATCCTCACATGATAAAAAGAGAAAGTACTTGTAAAAGTTATGTGGCACCATTGTCTACTACTACCTACAAGAAGTGATTCAGCCATGAAGGAATTTTTTTTATTTCATCATATGAAAGTATCATATACTAATATTTATGAAGACGTGCTTTAGGTCATTGTTCTCATGAAGTAAGTCATGACGAATTGCTTTGTGTGTTTCTTTTTTGATTTGCAAGTGGCTAGGGGAGTTAGCCAAGTTACAGGTAAGAGGAAATAACCAAAGGTGAGCTCAGGTAAATTGTTTTTGTGGTTTCAGCTGTAGTTAAAATGACTCAGATATAAGCCTCTGTACCAGACCTGAGGTGAGATATTTCTTTCTTTGTTCATTATGAAAAACATATTAAAATATCAGTAACAAAAATTAAAAATCATAGCACTTTGTTTTTACTTTGGAGATTACTAAAGACATAAACTTAGTCTAATCATATTTCATTTCCCAGACTTTCAATATATATGTATAAAAACCTGGTAAGTTAGGATTATCAAATGTTCATTCTTATTTTTATAAATTTATTTCAAGGTTCCATTATCAGTTCTCTGTAAATGTTGGGATGCTTTTAACCTTATTTCATATTTGATGTTGGACAAGTGGAGCACATGTAAGGAAAGACTTATCTTCATGGCAAATTAGTAAGATAAGCAATACAATCCTATAACCACTTGGTTTTCTCCTTTTCATTTCTGGCTTTCTTCCTGAGAATATATTTGCTCCTTTCCCAGCTACAGTTTAACTTTTGGTTTCCATTTAATGTTAAAAATTTCATTATTCATCATTCATTTTTTTTACATTGTGCACTGGGGATACTAAGATGTGTAAATCGTATAATCCACTCCCCAGCAGTTCAAAGTTTTGGCGCAGTTGCAGTGGATAGAAAGATGTGCAGTTGTAATATGTGCAGGACTGGGGATATTCAAAGCATATTAGGAATCACTTAGAAATCTTAAATGAAAGATGAGCAGAAATTAGATGAGAAGGAGGAGGGGATCATCAGGTCACTTATGCTCACTATAGAATCCCTCATCAGCAACCCAGCCTCTGGTTGCAGGCAGGTAATATGTGGGCTAAAATGTCCCTATTCTGTTTGCTAAGGGAGAAATGTTTTTGTTTTTCCCCCATTTATGGACATGAAACGTTCAGTAAGATAGCAATGTTGGAAAGGCACTAAGGGAACTAAGAGAAGCTGAGGCTGGGAAATTAGAATACCCCATTTAGGCAGTTTAACTTAAAACCTAAATTACTTTAATATGCTTTATGAGAAACCACAGAATTGTAGAAAAAGAGAATGTGGCATATTCATATTTTTTCTCTTGCTCTATATGATTATTAGATTGTGTGATAAAGTGAGCTAGATGTTGTGCTTTACTTATTTGTTTGTTTTCAGATACAAAGCAGTTGGGGGAAAAACATCTAAATCATATGCTGACCTTAGGAGGTAGAACCTCCAAGTGTTCAGGTAGTGTTAAAGCTAATTGATTGATATCTTAGGGTTGTCAGTCATCTGCATAGTGACTCTGCCCCCCAGAAGAATCTGCATTTCACTTGGCAAACTCATGCCATAGAAACAGGGCTGCAGTCCCCAAACCTCTTCAGATTGAGTATTTATGATAAGCTAATAATTTTTCTAATTTCAGTAATGCTTTCTGCATTCATTTAGAATTTTAATTTGAATGAATAGTGTCTTTCTGTATCTTCACATGGTTTGAGTTGGGAAATTGTTTTTAATGGATCCAGGTTACTTAGTTTATAAAACAACAATATTGCCTGTTTCTGTCCCATAGTTTGGTTATAGAATTTAAACAAACCAAAGGTATTTTTGCTGTTAGCCTTCACAGTCTTATTTATTCCCAAGGTTTTAATATTTGTTTTATTTGTATATTTTACCTTTATTAATGGTTTGGGGTTTTTTAAACAAATAAGAGAACTGTACTCATGAAATTATGAAGTCAAGTTTTAAGGAAATTTTGTTTGTGTTCATGATTCAATTATACAAAATAGTAGTTGGTGATACGGATCTGCGATGAACTCTAAATGTGAGCCAATATCGAAGCTACGTATAGAGGTAGAATATCTGAAATTGTGGCAAGAGTTGTATGCCATTAATTTACTTCTTCAGAAGTTAACTTGTGAACATGATTAGAAGTACTAGAACTATGTTTCTGGTAAAGAAGAGAGAAACTTATTTTTCTCAGTTATCTCTAGTCATTGTATCATCTTTACCCAGTTTGACTATCATCATACAACTTGTTAAAATATGTAAAAGCTATTTAAGGCAAGAGGCCGTAAGGAGACTATGGCATGCTGTTGGTACAAAGGAAGGTTTTCCATTGAGAAGACTATAAATAGCTGATCATTCATTTATTTAGTGCTGCTACTATTCACATGTAGCCCTGGAAAGTATATTTGTAACTTCACTGAGTTAGTGTGACCCTAACATTGAACTGGTTCACTTGGCTGTAGTGAGAGCCTTGCCTTTGGACTCATCCTAGCGCTTTCTGCCCTTACTGTTCTTTTCCTCATTGGTATGAGTCATAATGGGAATTCTAAAAGTTTTCAAATATACCCCTTTGTGAGCAAAGATCTGATAGAGTCATTTTTAAACTTTTTAGGTTAACTTAAACTGGGTAATTAGGTTTCCTCTTAAGTTTATCATAAATTCTAAATGTAAATGAGCCAAATTCTTTGCCTTGATTACTTCATTTTCTCTTCATCTCTGTTTTTTCCACACATGGCCACCATTGACTAATCTTGGTGATGCAGAATCTCCTAATTTAAGCCCATTAACATATGTCTTTTCTAAAATCAAAGAAATAGAACTGATTATTTTCATTCTCCATTAATGGAGATGGTGAGATTATCGAACCTAACAAAAGATGCCTCTGATTTCCTCTCAATTATTGTTCTCTATTTTAATCTCAAGAAGCTAAATGAATTAACCTAACTTTCCCAAAAGTGGGTAACAGATCTTTGTACAACTAATATTCCATCTTTAGCACTAAAAAGCAAAGTTCTCCTGCCAAAATAATATATGCAAACAAGTAAAAACAAGTCATCACTTTAAAACAAGTTCTGTGGGACTTCATCCTGGCCATGTTTAAGTACAGTTGCCAGTTGTGTCTCCCAGCTACTCAGGTGACTAAGAAAGGAAAATCACAAGTTTGAGGCCAGCCAGGGCAACCTAGTGATAAAATTTCTAAAGGGCTGGGAATGTAACTCAGAGGTAAAGTATTTGTCTAGCATTTACAAGCTCCTGTATTCAATCCCCAGTTTGCAGTCCCCAGTATCAGAAAAGCAAAACAAACAGTACAGTTACTGTCTCTATTTTAAGTAAAACAATCAGCTTTGTACTTATTCTATAATTCATATTTGGCGAATATTAATGGTCCCTGTCATACAGAACTGGAATTACTGAGTTATTTTTATGAAAGCAAATCCAAAACACTTTGAACCTATCGTTTCAAATTTTTATTAATTTTTTTAGTAAGTAAGACTTAACATTTATTACCTTATTTTTGTCTTTTCAGAAGGCTTTTCATGAGTTTATGAAAATGGTCTTATCACTTAATACAATCTTCTTTTTATAATTATAATTAATCACATGTGTTTTTAAAAAATATTTGGTTTATGTTCTCTTTACTAAGAAATATGATTATAAGCAAAAGTCAATGTAAGAATTAATGTAGACACATTTTGAAATTGTTTAAAAATAATTCAGGGTTAATATTAAGTCAAGGCTTTGGAAATTTTGGGGGCAGAAATAAGATTTTATACATGAAAAAATATATGTGGAATACATTTACTGATATATGTGTTTATTAAACCTGTACTGCTAAGTGAATATAGATCCGGAAGAAGTTAATGTAAGTATTTTTAAATGGGTTTGTAGTTCGCTGATAAACAGCACTCTCCTTCTGTTTGTGATCATAGGATAAAAGCTCTGTAAGCTTGTATATGTTCATTTTTACTGCTACATCATGTAGTGTGCTCTTAAGATTGAGATCTCATTCCCCAGGAAGCATTTCTGTCTAAGATTAATTGCCCTTTTAAAATCAGTGTTTGATGTATTCCTTTGGCTATATCCTGGCTTGGTTTAACCCCCTTTGACCTGACCTCACTGACTATTACCTCCATGGCTGAGTCAAAATCCTTCAGCATGATGTATGAACTTTAGTTTTCAGCCTGTGGTTTTTCATGTCAATGGATTCAATTAGTTGCCATTTTACTAATGAACATATCAGAGGTTAAAGAATTTGTCAGATAGAACAAAATCGTTCAGACTAGTAGTGATCAAAAAGCTCATCTCTTTGTTTAGAACTTTTTCAGAAGTATTAAATACTTTTCAGAAGCTTTAATTTTCTCCTAAATCATAAAATACAAATAAATATGAAAGCACAATACTAAGCACAGTGGTTATGTCATTTGACTAGCTATTTTCCATATTTATAAGTATGAACCTTAAAAGAAATTATTTAATTAAACTGAAATTCTCCTATTAAAAGCTTCTATCCCTTGAAGATATACATTTCTTCAGCCTCCTTTAAATTGAGATTTCATTAATCTATTTATTAATTATAAGAAGGAAACCTAAGCATCTCACTAAAAATCAAGTAACTCTTTATAAAAGAGCTTTAGGTTATATTCCTTGTTGAAATAGGCTTAGAAATAAGGACTAAAATGCAGGAATGACGAAGCTTAGGAGCCATTAGTGGTAGAACTCTTTGATAGGCAAATCATCACATTGTGTAAGTTCTCAAATAATAATGTACATAAAATGTGTGTCATAAATATTTTGAAAGTTCTTTTCCTACTTGATGCTTTTTATATTTTTTAAAAGAATCTTAAAGTCTCTTAAACAGTACAACTATAGTACATTAGGGCTCCTTTGACTTCTGCGAGTTTTACTGAATTTATATGTTGAGCACAATTGAATTAATGCAGAGGGTTTACATTGCTTTCACATTTTTTTCAACTATTGTTTAATTTATATAATCATTGACTGATTCCGTTGTCTTTTTCTCAAATAATGAAATTGAAACTATAGTTTTTATATATCTTTTGGTATGTCTGGTATGAAAAGAATTAACTTACAACTATAGAAAGAGAATTGTAAAGTTTTTGGTAGCAAATCGTGACCTTTTTAAAACTTGTCTTTTGTCCTCATTTCTTTGATAATTAATATTTTTGACACCCTGGAAGAGGTGGTAAAGAAAATCACTTTATTGAATATCTACCTCATTTCTTTGATAAGTAATATTTTTGACACCCTGGAAGGGGGGTGGTAAAGAAAATCACTTTATGGAATATCTACCATGGTCAGGCTAGACTATACTAGGTTCTTTGCTTGGGTGTCCCATATAGCCTTAGAGATTGGGATTTGAAATGTTTATTATTGTTTAGGCATAAACAACTTCATTAACTATCAGTCTATGATTAAACATCTTTCCTTTCTCATTTATGTTGTGTATCACCATGTTCATTGCATTTATACCTATATGTAGGCAACATTTTTACATATTGGTAAGATGTTGCTGTTATTTTAAGTTAGTAATTTTCATTAGTGACCTGTATATCTCATGTGATATACCTACTATGGATTACTTCCTGATTTTTATTTAATTATTTTTGTTTCTATGTGTGATTCCTACCATTCTACTCATAACCAAAATATGTCTGAATATTATTTTTTTTCAAGTGAAATAATTCTAAAATTATTAACTTTAAAGTAGATACTGGTTTTTAAAAGTGCTATGTGGACATTCTACAAAATAATGGCATACACTGTTCAAAATTGTCAGAATACAAAGAATGGCTAAGAGGAAAAAAAGCAACTGTTGCAGATTAAAGGAAAATAGAGAGACATAGAAATTAAATGCAGTGTGTCCCCCAAAATTCATACATTGGAAACAGTCCCAGATGCAAAAGTGCTGGGAAGGTCAGGCCTTTAAAAGGAACAGATTAATTCTGCTATAAAGGGCTTTCTGGAGTGGGTTCTCTCTCTTGCCCTTCTGCCTTCTACCATATGAAGACATATCACAGAAGCCCACACCAAGTGCCAGCACCTGGATCTTCAATTCCCCAGCTACAAAAACTGTAAGAAATTTCTATTTTTCATAAATTACCCAGTCTCATATATTTTGTTAAAGCAACACAATGGTATTTCTGAGATGTTTGGTAAAATTTGAGTGTGGACTACCTAATAGTATTATATTATCTCTTAATCTTGGTAGGTATAGTGTGATTATGTAAAGTAAAATGTATTAGAAAATATACACTCTAAATATGAAATTACATCAAAATTAAAGTTACGCCTAACAAGTGTCATGTATAAAATATATAGAACTAGTTCATTTGATTACTCTCTGAAATGTTTGTCTAATTTAAAGCGTTAAACTAACTGTAAAAATAAAAAAAACCCTGAGTGATAGTCACCTGTAATCCTAGCAACTTTGGAGGCTAAAGCAGGAGGATTGCAAATTTGAGGTCAGCCTCAATAGTTTAGTGAGACCCTATCTCAAAAACAGAATGATGGGGATAACGCTCCATGTTAGAGTACCCCTGGGTTTATACTCCAGTACTGCAAAAAAATATGAAATAGCCCAAATAGGGGCTGGAGTTGTAGCTTGGTGGTGGTCCTTGCCCAGCATGCCCTGTACCACATAAAACAAAATCAAAACAATTTTTTTTAAAAAAGCCCTAAGTAGAAGAGGAATGCAGTAACATTTTTCTCCTGAGCCATTTACTTTGTAGTGACATGTTTCTCATTCTAAGTACTAAGTTCTAGACTCCCATTTTCAAATAAAGACATTTACCAAAAACATGGTTTACTTTAGCAATATCAAGTGTTTCCTTTATATTGTTTATAAAAAATAAACATACATTGTTCCCTTTTGTTAGCCCAGATATCGTCAAATTGTCTGGCATGCTTTGTTGATATTTATGGTGGCATGAATTAAGGTGGTAGTACATATACTGCTTGGTTTACCTGGAAATACACTTTTTGTTGTTTTAGTAACCAAAGCAGTCTTTATAGTTTAAGCTCTTCTCCATAGTAAGGGTAGCCATTGGAAACCATTCTTGGCTGGACACAGTGGTACATGCCTATAATCCCATCTGCTTGGGAGGCTGAGGCAGGAAGATCACAAGTTCTTGGGCAACTTAGTGAGACCCTGTCTCAAAATAAAAAGGGGTTGGGTATATAGTTTGGTGGTAGAGCACCTTTGGTTTCAATTCCCAGGACCACCCCTCCCCACCCCCCCAAAAAAAACCTCAGCTATTTTCAAAACATTAATTTGAGCTGTGTATTCTACCAGCAACAGAATTGTCCAAGCTGTGGGAACATTTCTCCCAAGCCAGGAATTTTTTTTTAAAAAACATTCCAAGCAAAAAGAAGAATTGAAAGAATAATATAATGAACATCCATACATCTAGTACATCTGTAACATGGAAAAATTTTTGAGTAATTATTATATACAGGCATTGTGATAGCCAGTGGGGATGTAGTGATGAATAAGAGAGAAATTTTAGTTAATAGTTCCCAGGGAACTGCTGTCCCATTCTAAGAATCCCACCACTTACAATTACGTTGAGCGAAGTCAGAAAACAAACAGAAAAGATAAATACAGGGAAAATATTTGGACACCTGTAGGCAGTGACAAAATATATCTCACATCTTAAACTGTCGTTGAAAGATATGACAATAAAGTTAGTCTTTTGCCTTTCTACCACACTGCATCAGTGAATTTTATGCTGTATTTTATTTGCTTCCTTTTAAATATTGCTGTGGGCACAGTATTTTAGATATTGAGTTGCATCTTGTGTCTTCTGTTTAAGAAGTTCTAAAGGTGACTGGCTTAAGGAAAAAACTTTATACTTAAGAACTTTTACACCACTACTCTTTCATTTTTTGACTCAGTGCTAAGTAGGAGGAAGATTCTGAGAATATTGAAATAATTCAAAGAAGCATATATTAAGAATATGAAGAGAACTATACCAAAAAAGTTCAGATATTCTAAGAAAGATTTAATACAGTAAAATCTTGGCAATCTAGAATTTGCAAAGAATGAATCATTCCAAATAATTGAGGGTTTATCTAGTGAATACCAATTTTAGAAAGTCTAATAACATACATTGAGTACCAATTTTACAAGTAATAAGAACATACATTCTGTAGTATTCTGTATAAAGCTTAATTTTTATTTATAGACAATTTGTGTCATTATTACCAAATAAAAACATTTTTAAGACTAGTGACATACAAGGTGATATCTTTTCCTAAAATTGTGTTAAACTACAACACAGTGCTTTGGGGGTTTCTTTGTATTATTTATTTGGTTGTATTTAGAATGGTGATGTATTTGTTAGGTTTTTATTTTTGTCATTCTTTTTTGTCAACTCTTGTGTTTTTGTGTCCTCTATTAGACTGTCACCTCCTAGGACTATGCTGTCTCTAGTAGGAAGGCTAAATATTTCTTTAAAAAGATCTTGTTTCAGGTGCCAATCAAGCCATTATCATCATACATCATCTGCTTCATTGGCCAGACATTACAGCACTAGGAATTGGAAAGTCATTTTGTATAGAGCAGAAGGAAAAAGTTGGGTATTTCCCCCCTCATAGAGTTCCATGAATTCCTTTTTTTTAAACATTTTGTCTTCTATCTCCAGAAAGCTGAAAGGTTTGACATTGCATTTTGTGGAGACCAAAAGCAGACACAACAAGAGTCATGCTAAAGGAGTAACAGAAAGCTTCTTAGTTTTTTTGCTTGGCTTTTTGTTGTTGTTTGCATTTTTTTCTTTTTTTCTTCAGAGTAGTTTGGGTTTTTCTTTGTTTTCCTTTTATAACTGAGAGTGTTTCTATTTAAAGGTTGTCAATAGATAATACCAAAATTATAAAAACAAAAAAAATCTTAAATTTAAGTGGAAATAAGATTTTGAGTTTATAAGAAAAGTGATTCCTACATCCTTTAATAAGTGAATGGGTATTAACAAAAATCAATCAGGTTTCATGACTCTTAAGACAGGAATCCCTGAGTCAGACTCTTAGTTCCTTCTGATTAAAACTTTAACTATTGTTCTAGTATTATCTCTAACACTTCTTGAGTTATACTTGGACACTTTACTGAAAATCAACCAAAGCTCCTGGTTTTTTTTATTTTTTATTAAACAACTTATGCAATGCTGATCTGATTTCTTGATGATTTCTAGTCAAATTTGTTTTACATTTTTAAAATATACATGGACCTACTCCATGTACTTGTCATTTTTAATCCCCATATATAATTTTTAATGTGTAACTACAATAATTTGGTCAATGAGTGTTTTCTGTTTTCTCCACTATAGTTTCAATAACGTCAATCTTAGGTAAGCACAGTAATTAAGAAAGAATGAATACTTTCACATATAGCAACAGAATTTTTATCAGAATTCATTGTAACCCTCAGGTTTCTGTTTTGGGTGATACATATTGCAACATGTGAACTTTCTCCATGTCTGCATTTCCTGTTCAGGGGATAAAACAGGCTTAAAATCCATTTAATTCACTAAGGATTTTGAAAAGGCATCAGATTGGTTTTTTCCCCTCGGTTTTGACTCCTATTGATTATTGTTGGATTTCTTTCTTGGAATAGATGAGGAAAGAAGGAATCAAGTGATGATTCATGGAATTGAGCCAATGTTGGAAACACCTCTGCAATGGCTAAGTGAACATCTGAGCTATCCGGATAATTTTCTTCATATTAGCATCATCCCCAAACAAACAGATTGACGCACCAACTCCTGGCCTGGATGGAATCGTCCTGAAGCAGGATTTACCAGAGCATGTCACCCTTTGATTCAATCAGGTTTGGTGGAGGCAACCTGACCAGAAACACTTTGCTGCTGCAAGCCAAGCAGGAAAGAGATTCCATGTCAGATAAGGCAATTGGGCTGGTCTTGCTTTGCATCACCACTGCTTTCCTCCACTGCCGTCATTAAACCTCAGCTTCGACGTGAAAGACTTTACAGGGCCACTGCAGGTCTTCTGTTTTCTTGTAAAATATAATGAAGCTGAAACCTTTGGCCTGAGGAGACAATGGAAATATGTGCCACTCAGTTTGTATTTCTGATTAACAAATAAACAGGGGTATTTCCTAAGGTGACCATGATTGAACTTTAGCTCAAGAGAATGGAAACATTGGTTGAATTTTCAAGAGAATTAGACTTAAGAAAGTAAAAGAGAAATTCTGTTATCAATAACTTGCAGTAATTTTTTGTAAAAGATCAAATTACAGTAAACCCATCTTTCCTTAATGAAAATTTCCTATGTTTACAGTCTGTCTCTTGGTATGCAAACAATCTTGTACTTTAATAATGAACAGTGAGAGATTTTTAAATAAAGCCTCAAAATATGTTTTGTCATTTAATAACATATAGTTTTGTCACTTTTCAAGTACTTTCTGATTCCCATACAGTAAATCACTTCTTATTCTGTTTCCATTTTTCACTGGCATGAGGTGGATACAGGGCATAGGATATAACTTGTCTCAGGAGCTATCATAGAACTTACTGCTGCCTATTTTAAAACCTGTGTTCTCTACACACTGAAGCTATAAATAATGTTAAATGTTTATCTTTGCTGTTTTATCAGTATAAACCTGTCAAATCATAGTATGCTAAGCATCTGTATGAAAAGTTTTGCATATTTGGAAAAATCCATTCCTTTTCAACCTCATGTTTTTCATTGGCTCCAGGACTAATATTTCACTGTGGTCCCCTGGCAGCTGGTCTTTCAAGTCTGAAGATTACCTATCTCTTGACTGCAGTAGCTTTTCCTTAACTTTACCAAAAATATCCAGATATTACTGGAGTTCTTATCTACTATAAGGAAAGTTTGCTGCACTTTTTCATAGGCTGCTGGGATTCTACCAACTAAACATATTTGTGTATTACTGTTGATTTCTTGTGAGTTAGCTTGCTGTCCATACTGAATGTCAACCCATTTGAGTATGCTGAAAGACTTATAGTATCATACAAGAATGGTTTTAGATTACCCAATAAAAATGAATGCTTTTCTTATAAAAAGAAATTATATGATTGTTCAAGTGAGATCCTGCTAGTGCTTATTGTTTTCTTTTTTCTTTAGTGATTTTTACTGCCTAATGGTAAATTTATTCACAGAATGAGATAAAGTTGACCGGCCAAAGATCAAATATTCTGGAATGGAAATTATAAGGCACAATCAAAAAGAATGACATGAGGTATTAATTGCAGAAGAATAGAAAGAGAAGTGGCAGATGTAAATGAAATGAAGTGCCATTTTAGTAGAGGCAGAAAAAAATACCAACATTTGAGTTACGTGAGGAAAAAAAAATCCACTGACTTGTATTTTTGTAAAAGAGGTTGGTCGGAATATGATTGTTCACATTAAAAGTGTTTATTCGTCTATTCATTTGGGGATTTTCCCCCTTGCTGTTTTGACAGACTGAAGTGAGCTTCACTGAGCAAAGGATCAGAATGCCAGGGAGTGCTAAGTGGTGGTGAAGTGTGGTAAGAATGGTAAACCATAGTAGCTTTCCACAGATGAGGCCAGTGTAAGGTATTTGCAGTGGACTCAAGTGAGCTACTGGCTTTACTTCCAGATATGAAAATAAATTTTGTTAAAGAAAGCCATTTCCAGGCTGGGCCTGTAGCTCAGTGGCAGAGCACTTGCCTAGCATGTGTGAGGCACTGGGTTTGATCCTAAGCACCACATAAAAATAAAAAACAAATAAAATAAAGATATGCTATCCATCTTCAACTACAAAAAATTAGAAAAAAAAAAAGAAAGCCATTTCCCATTTTTGTTTACTTGTTCATTATGACAACAGCATCATAACATTATTCTATAATCCCAGGTAAGTCAACCCTCCAATGCCCCAGAGGAAGAATAAAATGAGAAACTAGTGCTAGCTTAAATATCAATTTCCTTCTCTTTATTTGGATATTTATATTTTATGTTTTATTAAAAAATTTAGTCAATGTTGTGTATGTGTTTATTTTTAGAAGTTGGAAGGGAAATTTATATAAAACATGTTAAACATTGAATAAACCAAAAACTATTGACATTGTCAACTAAAAAGGAAGAAATTCAGACTAAATAAACTATTGCTTATCCTTCATAATGTTAATTTTCACTTAGATGGCCACAGTTCTGACCATGAACAAAGTTGAATTGATTAGCACTGTGATTTCTTTGTGTATCTAGATACTTGCAGTGACTTGTTTGTAATTCAACAGTTGACCTAACCATATTTATAAGATGATAATATATATAGGCCATATTCCAGTCAGAATATGTGGGGAATCATCCACTAAATGGACTAGTCTTATCACTTTGAATGGAAAATAAATTGATAATTTTCTAAGATAACAATATATATGAGATTTCACATTGAATAACAATAATTTTTAATGGTTTTCTTTCTGGGTTTTTTTAGTAGACTATTTTCAGGTAGCCCTTTCTTTAATTTTTCAGAAATTTGGCTCATGTGGGTCATGACAGAAAATGACAGTCCCACCTTTTATTTACCACACTGTTGATATTTAGGTGTGATATGAATTGGGATTCCTATTACATGAGCAACATAGTTCAAATACAACTGTAAAATCTTGGGATATGATGAGAAAAAATCAAATGTGACTGTATTTAAGAAAATTTGGACCCATTCATAGATAATCACTGGGGTGGCATCAGTTCCCATACCTGTTTGTCTCTTTGAGTTGTCATCTTAAGTTTTCTGAATATATTATTCTGGTTTGAAAGTATTAAAGATTACAGGGATGGGAGGGAAGAATAAAGATGGGCATGCCTCTTTTCAGATAATTTGAAATTAAATGACACTATAGAGGTTCATTGAACTTTATGATGGTGCTGAGTGATAGGTATGCAATAGGAACTGCACTTCACATTTTGTCTTTTGGTCTTTCTCAAGCTGGCAGTATGTGATGGGATGCTCCCTTAAGCTGGGCAGAGGCACAGAGCTGCAGCTCCCAGTCAGTTATATGATCTGAGGATAAACAACCCATGCTCTGTGGTGTATTATGTTTGCGAAGCCCTATGATAGTTTAGTTTAGTTGTATCGCATGCATTTTTAGACTCACAATATTTTCAACTTACTCATCTAAGTCAAGGAGCGTTTGTATAAAAATTCATTTACTGTGTAGCCTTAGGACAAAAGGATCCTTCAGATCCTCTCATATTATAAATTTAATTCTCCAAACATTGGCAAACAGCACAACTATGAAATCTAGTAGGCATAATACAGCTGCTGTAGAGTAAAAGAAGATTCAATTTGTAGGTTCTTTAGATAGCTCATTAAGTACTTATGTTTTTAAATACTGACCATTTTTGTTAATTTAGAATCTATGAGAATGGTAGTGAATTAAAGACAAATTGATATTTAGGGATGTCACTAGGCTTTGACATAACACTTGATTGCTCTGAAAGTGATTAGTTTCACTTCTGTAACTTCCCTACCCCCAAATCATAAGGATACAACCAGACCTTTTCCTTTGTTTTCCTCAGTTCTTGGTGGAGGATCTAGCAGATGGCTCATGCTTAAGAAATATATATAAAAAGAAAAATGAGCAATTAATGGCATTTTAAAATTGGTCTTATGTTTTAATTGGTCTTACATTAAAATTACCAGCTATTAAAAATAGCAAGAGCCATGTCATTTAGAAATCAATATACAAAGTTCAGTTAGTTCAGGTTGGCATCACTGATAAAGACATGCTTAGTCAAACTGGCTATTTTCAGTAGGAACCACTGTGGACCAGATCCTTGCGTCAGTCCACATTCATTTTAGTTGTAGTGTAGACCACAGTGCATATCTTCTGTTTCAACATCACTAATTTAAGCAGCCCCTCAAGTTGGAGCTATTCTCACCAAGCATCTGGAAGTATTTATTAATTCTGACCTTTTCATAAATGAGTAGTTAAGTCTTGATTTTGCTTCTAAGACTTCTGAAAATGAGAGTTGTTTAATTCATCATTTCCCAATCTTTCTTGACTATTAAATCTTTTTCTCCCTAGTCTCACAACATCCTATTGAATGCTAATTGGGAAAGAGCATAAATCTTATTCCTCTTTCTGGCTATTTGAAAGAAGCTCTCCAGCTTCTGACTCATCTCCAGTTTCTAGTCTGTTCTGACATCCAGATGTGTACCATTTTTGTTAGTGTCACTGTTGAAATTCATCTAGCAATGCCTGCCAAGTAATCAGTGGCTTGGAGAAAAACCTTCCCAATCCTTAGATATGACTTTTGTATTTGTATGTATGGTGGTAGGGATCAAACTCAGGACCTCATCACTGAGCCACTTCCCCAGCCTTCAATCCTGAGGCATAAGAGTATGAATCAAATGTGAATATTTGTTCTCAGGGAGTCACCATAAATCTAGCCAACAGAGCCCTGGAGCTGGAAATGACATGCTGTAAATATCACCAAAAGCCCCAGATGGAGCACAGCTAAGGTCAAGCAGAAAGGGTCTGACATAACAGGTGGGTGGCTCTGTGGCACTGGCACATGCAGCCAAGATTTCTGATCTCTAGCTGGATACTGTACTGATTTGGGATGTGATGACTGTCTTTCTGTGCTGTCTAGTGCATATTTTTAAAATACATTGCTGGAAGCTATATGTAAGTTGTTTTTGATGTTCATGTTATTCAACCACTGGGTTTTAGGTTTGTTTTACAGATATAATAACTTGTTGACTTATAAATTATATGATCCCTATGATTTTGTGCAGGGCTAGGGAAATTTTTCATCCCATGCCTACCAGCCTTTTTCTGGGTATACCTACTTAACCACATCTCCCTTAAAATTTTGGTCATTCATTCCCAATGCCTACATTTCTATACTTCCTTTTGTCATTGTTTTAGAATTTATTATCATGTAATAAGAAATACCAACCTATCTTGATGTCTTCGACATACTATAATGATGCTGGTAATCAAGTATAACATAACAGATAGTGTATGGTGGTTACCCACTATTCTGAACGGAACAAAACTCGTGTTGTTGGGGCTGGGATTGTAGCTCAGCGGTAGAGCGCTTGCCTCGCATGCGTGAGGCCCTGGGTTTGATCCTCAGCACCACATACAAAGCAATAAAATAAAGACATTGTGTCCATCTACAACTAAAAAAAAAAAAATTAAAAAAAAAACAAACC
The DNA here is from genome assembly GCA_004024805.1 of Geosciurus inauris. Taxonomy (NCBI): domain Eukaryota; kingdom Metazoa; phylum Chordata; class Mammalia; order Rodentia; family Sciuridae; genus Geosciurus; species Geosciurus inauris. Next base: position 58,184 of record PVHX01004347.1, on the reverse strand, counting down.
CGTGTTGTTATTAGAGGAGAACATTAAGGAAATCTTGGTAAAACCAACCCTAATTGCTAGTCATGTTTAGGCATATTCTAGATTTTATAGCATTCTGTGTGATATATATTTATTCAAACATTTATTAAGCAAATAGGGTTGGGTGTTTTAGAAGGAAAAAGATGATCTGTGACCTTAAGGAACCTCTATAAGAGGAGAGAAGGAAAAAAATCTATACAGCATAAAATTTGGGAATTTCAACCAGAAAGGTACAAAGAAAGAACTGAGAAAATAGGGCTGAGAGAATGATTTACGTTGAGCTAACCTAGATGATATCTTGCTTGACTTCGGTATCATTTGAAGTTGGTTACACTGTGCTTCATTTTTCAAACATTTTCTTTACTGGATGCCATAGCATCCTGGTTTTCCTCTTAGTCCCCGTTGATTCTTAATTCCTAAATGTTGAAATGTCCAAGGCTTAGGCTTTGGTACTTTAACTACACTTAGTACTTAAGCTCATTGCACAGTTTTTAACACCCTGCATGTGTTTTCTCCCAATATTAACCTCTTCTGTGCTCCAAACTTAAATACCAGGCTCCTCCTTGACATCTGTGTCATATGTGTAACAATTCAAATTTGGGGGATCAAAGCAGGACTCTGTACACCCAAACCTGTACCTCTTCTGTTCTTTCCTGTCTTAATAAATGCTACCCAGTTTCCCCAGTCCTAAAACCTAAGAGTCAAGTTTTAGTTCCTTTCTCACCCATTCTATATCCATCAATAATTCCTGATGAGTCTGCCTGATTCTACTTACCACATTTCCTGCTGCCACAGCTAAGCAATCAGGCATCCTCTCACCTGAACTATTATAACAGACTCCTCTTGATCTCTCTGCGCCATTCACGCTCCCCTTGAGTCTTCAACATATAGTGGTATATAGTATAGTGAGTTTCTTTTTCTTTTTTTATACATGACAGTATACATGTTATACATGATGGTACAATGCATTTATGCCCTTTGATGTATCATACAGAAATGGGGTATAATTTCTCATTTTTCTGATTGTACATGTAGAATCACGTTGGTCATGCAGTCATATATGTACATAAGGTAGTAATGTTTGCTTACTCTACTATCCTTGCTATCCCCATTTCCCCTCCTCTCCCTTCACTCCCCTCTATCTAATCTACCTAATCGCTTCCCTAGCGAGCCCTCCTCCAACTTATTGTGAATTAGCATCTACATATCAGAGAAAACATTCGGCCTTTGGTTTTTAGGGATTGGCTTACTTCGCTTAGCATGATATTCTCCAACTCCATCCATTTACCTGCAGATGCCATAATTTTATTCTCTTTTAATGCTGAGTAATATTCCATTGTGTGTATACATTTTCTTTACCCATTCGTCTATTGAAGGGCACCTAGGTTGGTTCCATAGCTTAGCCATTGCGAATTGAGCTGCTATAAACATCGACGTGACTGCATCACAGTACTATGCTGATTTTAAGTCCTTTGGGTATAAATCGAGCAGTGGGATAGCTGGGTCAAATGGTGGTTCCATTTGAGTTTATAGTGTATTTTTAAAAAGGTAAATTATATCAGTGGCATTTTCTTAATCAAAATATTTGTGTCTCCCTTTCACCCAAAATGGTCCCAAACTCTTTGCCAAGTTCTGCTTCCCCTGGTCCCATTGACAGACATCTGTTCCTCTTCTTCAACTATTTGTTGTTTTTACTTTTTGTTTTGTTTTGGGTATCAGGGATTGAGTCTAGGGGTGCTTAACCAATGAGTAACATCCCCAGCCCTTTTGTTTTTTATTTTGAGACAGGGTCTTGCTAAGTTGCTGAAGCTGGCTTTGAACTTGTGATCCTCCTGCCTCAGCCTCCCAAGTTGCTGAGATTACAGGTGTGTGCCACTACACTGGGCTCCTTCCACTATTTTGTTATACCCACAAATAGCTTCCTTGCCCATCTTGTCCCTTGAATATGTCAAAATCATTCTCCTGCCAGGGGCTTCACTTCATCTCTCTGTCACTAGAACTTTATTGGCCTGGCTTACTTCCTCTCTTCATCCAGGTATTACATGTCACCCATTCACAAGAGACTTTTCTTGAGCACCTGATCTGAAGTCATAACCCAGGTCCTGTTCCTAGCCCCATCTCATGGTCCCTTTCCATTCCTTTCATCACACTCTTCATGGTACATCTCACTCTATGGATTTATGTATTGGTTAATGGCAATGTAGCTAACCATCATTGAATGTTTACATTGTCCCAGACACTGTTCTAAGTGCTTTTCAAGTATTATTTAATTTCAGAGCTATATGAGATAGATATTAATATTATCCCCATGGAGAAACAGTCATGGGGCAATTCAGTAACTTTCCCAGCATGATGAAGAAAGTGATAGAGCAGGTCACACCCAGGCAGAATGGGTCCAGAGTATTCCCCTCACTTCTGCAGTTTCCTTGGCTTACTTCTGGTCTCACAACAGAATGTTAGTTCAAAACGAGGGGAGGAATACTCTTCTCTTTGTTCCCATACCGCTAACAGTGCCTGGCTTTTCGCAGAGGCTTATTGAATATTCGTTGAATGAATATGTTGCCGCAACTGAGCAGGTTAGAAAAAGCTTGCTTGAAGAAGTGGCTTTGAGACTGATCTTAAAGGGGAAGAAAATAAAATAATAGCTAGATAGAACCACTTGAACAAAAGCTCACAGGGCAGGTTGTCCAATTGGGCTGGCATTTAAGTCACTCATAGGACAGGGCGGAAACTGACAGATTTGTTCCAAAAAGATTCTAGAAAACCTTGACTAGCAGGTTAAGGGGATGACATCTTATACAATATGCAGGAAGACTGGTTTAACATTCATGGTAGGTAGAGCAACCATTCAAGGTGCCAACTGGTGGCAGTGTGTGAGGTGGTTTGGAACAAGCTTAGGCTAAAAGACAATTTAGAGAAAGGTCCTGTAATTAACTAAGCCAGTGGTTAGCAGCAGAATGCTTTATTATTATTATTATTTTATTACTGAAACCTTACTCAAACATCCAGGAAAAGGGCACTTTCTTCTCTGGAGCAGGACAGCCTGGTCAAAAGTTAGTCTGCCAAGACCCTCTGGCCTAGACCTGTTGGAAATAGTCTGATGAATTTCCAACCAAAGGCAATATAGTGTTGAGAGTAGAAAGGAACATCGGAGAGAAAATAGGAAATAACAGCATGGAACAACTGGGAGGAAGAAGTCCAAGGTGATAAAAATCTGTGAAACTGGGAAATTGGTTTCCCAAATAAGAATCTAGTTAGAGGAAACAGTTGTGATGTGCATAGTTTTGAAGCTGGATCAAGTATTCAGATTTGAGATATTAAGGCACAATGGTTCTGAATGGTGCCCACCTATCCTTATCATCTCCTTACAAAACTAGTTCTCCACCCTTTCCTGACAATTCATTTAGTTCATTTGAGCAAGGTTCAGGCATCAAGATTTGTTTCCCACTACATAAGTGGTTCTAATTTGCACCCCAGCTTGAAGATTCACTACTGAACGATCCTTGGTATAAAATCTTCCAGTGAGCACTGTAAGCCCAGGAATGAGACTGCAGCAGCCCACAAGAGAGATCAAGGCTGGAAATAGGTGTGGTGCTCACCTGGAGGTGTGAGTTGGAACCAAGAGTTTGGTGTGACATTGAATCTATCAGACAAATCCATCTCCATCCTCACTACAGAGTCCCTTGTTCAAGTTGCTAATATCTGTTGCCTATTGCCATAGCCTCAGGACTGGAGTCCCTACATCCATGTCTTCCTCTTCCATGCCATTTTCCCTCTGGCAGCCAGAAAAATCATTGAAAATTTTGGGTTATGTTCACTTTCTCCTTTGCTTTGAATCCTTTTTTGTTTGGGGGGGGGTTGGTACTGGGGATTAAACTCAGGGGCACTCGACCACTGAGCCACATCCCCAGCCCCAGCTCTAGCCCTATTTTGTATATTATTTAGAGACAGGATCTCACTGAATTACTTAGCACCCCACTTGTGCTGAGAATGGCTTTAAACTCATGATCTTCCTGTCTCAGTCTCCCAAGCCACTGGGATTACAGGTGTGCACCTCCAAACCCAACTGCTTGAAACCTTTAAATGGCTTCCTAATGCCCTTAGGATGAAGCTCCAAATCCTTATCACAATAAAGGGTTTGCCAGTTCTAATCTCTCCCTACTGGACTTTTTCTCTAATTTTTCTTCCTCTTCATGATCCTCAAAAGCATGAAGCACTCAATAAAAACTCTTGCCTCTACTCTTTCTTCTCCCTTAAATGTGTCTCCACTCTACCCTTTTTCTTGTTAATTCCTATACATCCTTTGTCTCGATTCCTCAAAATACCCTCTCCAACTGGCCAACCCTTTCCTGGTAGGGTCACTAAATATGCTAATATAAATAAATACAAGACACCCAGTTAAAGCTGAAATAATTTTTTAGTGTAAGCGTATCCCATGCAGTATCTGGGTCATACTCATACCAGAAAGAATTTCTCATTTATCTGAAATTAACTTTTTAACTAAAAGTCCCGTATTTTATCTGGAAACATTTCTAAACTAGATTTGGTTATACCTTCCTCTAACTCACTCCAACTTGTATTAATTGTTCCATGCCTGTGTTTCTTAGTGAGCTGTAAGCTCTGTGAGGGCAGAGACTGGGTCGTCTTTGTTCAGCAATGCCTAACACAATGCAAGGGCATATCATAGATGCTCGATTAATGTTTATTAGGTGAATGAAAATAATATGAAATCATTGAGTTCTAGAGAGAAGCCAGTGCTGAAGATACTGAGATATTTTCTGCACGCAGGTGACTTTGTGGTAGGGGGTGGGGAGGAGCAACAGATAGGAAAGGTGTAAAATAGAAAATGAAGGGATCTTAGGCTAGTCTGAGGGGACTGCTTTTGCTTGGGTGTCAAAAAAAGAGGACGAAGGGCAGAGCCTGGAGCAAATAGAGCCAAAGAAGAAAATTCACAAACCTCACAGGGAAGTAACAGGGACCAGGAGTTTGAATTTGGTGATTACATGCTTAGGATATTTAAGAGAGTTGTTTTGGGTCTGAGCTGTCAGGTTGCTGAGACTCTTGAGAAATTTAGTGGTGAAAGAGAAAGAGATAAGATTGTAACTGAGCCTTAACATAGAGGAGACAATATGTGTGCATATTTTACTTGTCAGAGAGCCCTATCTCATTGGTGAAAGGGAAGGAACTAGTGGGAAATGAGGGTGGTTATCCTTGGGGAGAAGGATAATGGATTAAGAGGAAGAATGTTTTCACAAGTAAGGAGCATGTGAGTCATGGCAGTCATTTCTTGTGAGTCTAAAACAAAACAAGTCACATTGCCCTTCTATTGCCTGATTATATAAATCTGCTAAAGAGTAAAACCTGAATTCGAACATAAGTTAGTTTCTAAGCCCAGAGCTGCTTCAACTTTAATGGGCATGTTTGAATGCATATTTTGATTGATGGGGGCGGGGCGCGCCTGAGGTTCTACACTTTGAACAACTCCTGGGTGATACTGTTGCTGCTGGTCTTAGTTCTTCTGGTTTCCATGAAACTTTTTATTTTTTTAACAGCAATTGAATATAAACGTTTAACATTTGACTTAACTTTACAGTGAATTCCACATAACAAAAACTAAACCTCCTTTGTCCTGAAGTTAGCTGAAATGTGATCGAAATATATTCTCTTTTTAATAACTCAAATTCTTATGTGTACCTCAAGCATTATTCCCTCAATACTAAGTAAGGAATTATTTTTGTAATTTGAAACCAGATTGCTTTGAAATGTGAAAAAATAGAAAACTGCTTAAAAATAGAATGTGATCTTGATGAAATTCTTATTGGTAGTGAATTACTGATCAGTTATTTCAGGATCTATTGTTGGTTGATTCAAAGAGACTTGAGAAATATTCTTTTTGAGCATTTTGTGGGTGTTAGTATGATTCATTAACGGTTTGAAATGCTTTCAAAGTGTTTACATGTAATAAATGCTTTTTACAAAAAAACACATGTAATTCAAGCATGCTATTTACAAAATAATTGTAGGATTTTTTTCAATTTTTAATTTAGAATGTGTAAACTGCAATGAATTGTCTTCCTTTTTCAATCCTATCAGTTACTTCATGTAAAACTTCAATCAAAGATGACATTAAATCAAGGACTCCACAGGCTGAATGCCTACTGCCTTCCTATGCACTAGATCCCACAGAAAGCAAAAGGCTTAAAAAGAATCCAAGCATAAATTTTTTAAAAAGAGTTTATTTTAACCAGCCAAAATTCATTTTTTTCCACTAGACTCATTCTTTGCAATTTTTTAGTTTCAAACATTTAGTACATGTACAAGATTGAAAGCTTTCGAGAGTGAACGGTGGATCTATCTCTTATCCCCACTTTTGTGCCTTCTTCATAGTGCTCCCCTCTGTTAACCAGTTACTTCTGTATACTTAGGGAACTGCTAGGCATTTGTGACATGTGTATATTGCTGGGCGCACACACCACATGCATAAGGTCGTGATACTATACTCACTGTTCTATGTGACTTTTTTCATTGTATATATCTGAAAATATCTCATATAGGACAGACACATAGTCTATCTTGTTCTTGTTGATAACTGAATAATTGAGTATGGTTTTCCATAGTTTTTTCCCCCAAATTTTGAATTTTTTCATTAACATGTAAGTGAATATGTTTAACATTTAGAACCAATTAAGTAGGAATGTCTGTAGTTGCCTGTGGGGCAATTCAGCATCCCTCTAAACTGTCTTCTTACACTTTCAGAGGCCATATGGAAAGCTTTAAAGCCCTTTACCAACTTCATCCACCTCTACAGTGCTGTCAACCCCTGCTGGGTTCATGGGACCCTAGAAAAGAGCTAGGAGAAGACACCATTTAGTCTGGGTCATCACCAAACCTACTGTCAAGAGATGTCTCAAGGAACTAAGTTTATGTCTTAACACTTCCATGCCTATGGGTGAACATTAGTGCCATTCAAAACCAATACTAACATCTGCATGTTTTCCAGAAGGTCTCTAGTGATGCAAACATAACCAGCATGTAAAAATATGCAAATCCAATAGACACCTGGGAGGTGGTGGAACATAACAAAAATGGTTCTGGTGTTTAAGCGGGCCTTCTAGTAGGCATCCCTTATCTGTATTCAGTCTATTACACACAAGTTTAAACATTTGCTGTTTCTGGCTCAGTTCTAGGTACTAAAGAGATTTAAAGGTCCCTGCTTTCATGGAGCTCACATTCAGTTGGGAATATCTGACTCCACCTTACCAAAACCAACCAGCCCTTGACTTTCGCATTATCATCACTTTCTCTCAGATCTTTCCCTTCTCTTACCTGGCCTCCCACACCTCACCCTCACATCAACCTGTAAACCTGGGTGCCCGCCCTTGTCTATATTCATCTTCCAAGTGTTTTTAAATGTTTGTGCCCAACAGGATTTGAAGTGCTTGGTGGGTGCTCCATAAAACCAACTGAATGAAGGCCTTGTTCTTGGCAAAAAGGCTAATAAGCCTTTTTTTCCCCAAGTAAACGTTTATTTTGCGACAGTTTTATATTCACAGAAAAGTGGCAAAGATAGTGCAGAGTGTTCCCACATACCTCTCACCCAGTTGCTCCTATTGCTAGCACCTTAAATTACTATGGTACACTTGTCATAAATAATAAACCCATATTGACATTACACTTTTTATTAACTAAAGGCTATATTTTATTTTAATAAAATATATAGGGAATTAAACGCTACCTTCTCAAGGTTAGTGTCTCTGTAAATAATTTGATATTCTTCTGTAAGAAAGATTTACCTCTTCTTCCCCAATTATTTATTTAGAAGACCATTTATATAGACTTTCATGGATATTAATGGTTTGGGTTATAATCTAATAGTAAGTTATTGATTTTGTTGCTCTAATTGTTGTAGCTTTGGCCATTGGGAGCTTTCAGGTTGGCTCCTGTGGCCCTTTGGCATGCTTCCATCCTTCTGTTTTTTTGTTTGTTTTTGAACAGTTTCTTACTTTCTGGCACAACATGGCTATTTCTTGCATCAGCCATAAAAGTAGACATTTCTCCAAGGAATCCGGATTCTTTTTACTGAGGAGGCTTATTTCTAAATCCAAGCCTCAGCAACACATCCTACCCACCCACTCAGTCGAGGAGTCTTGATTCATATTCTACTCTACTCTGATGCTAATCATTGAATCAGGTGCTGGATATGCAATGGGGAACAAAGCAAGAAAAGGCCCTGCCTTCAAAAGCTAACCGTGTGGTTTGTGAGATAGACAATGAGCAAGTCTCAACAAAGAAATACATAATTACAACTTTGATAGATCCTCTAAAGGAAAGAGACAACTGGCCAAGATTATAAATAACACAAGGTAGGGGCCTGATTTAAATCAGTCAGGTGGTTGGAGAAAGCCCCTGAGTGGCTGACATTTAGGTAGAAAACTGGAAGATGAGAAAGAGCCAGCTATTTAAAACGCAGAGAGAGTAGTGTTTCCAGACTGTGAGTGAGTAGGTCAAGACTGGCTTTTTAAAGAAAGGAATAGAAAATATCAGAAGCTTTATCTTTATAAAATTTTTGTTCTCTTTATGTATAGGGTATGGGTTGATGTATTTACTGGTTCATGATAGAAAATGCATTTCTTAATAGGAATTATGGTAAAAAATAAAAACTTTAAAAGCCACTATTTGAAGCAAAAATAAGAACAGATTGACAGCTGCGAAAAGAGAAAAACAAAACACAACGAAAAAGTAACATGCTGAAGGATCTGAAAGGAAGCCAGTGTGCTTGGGAGCAATGAACACAGGATAAGAACAGGCGCAGCAAGTCCTCTTGGTATTTAAATTGAGAAATGATAGGAAGTCATTGGAAGGTTTTAAACAAGGAAATATTGATGTTTGGGGAAGATCTTTTAGGCTTCTACTGGAGAATGGAAGAAGAGAGAAAAAGCATGGGGGAGTCAGCAAGAAGACTTACGGTGGTCCAAGGAAGAAGGTTCACTACAAGGAAGAGAGTTCACATTCCATTGTCATTCTTGGGCTCTCAACCACTGGAACAGAGCAGACCTTCAGTATCTATTTTGCTGAATGAAGAAATTGCACGACTGTAGTCAAGATGGAGAGAAATGAGCTGTTATATTTGGAAACAGCAAGTCTTGCTGACTAATTGCGTGGAGAAATTGGACAGGGAAAGGAGACCACCTTTACACATCTGAACCTGCTGAACTCATTCACGCTTGCTTTCTCACTGTTCCACTACAGAGGGTTATTATGAGGTCCTTTTAACTGTTTAGACTGTATTTCTACCGCTGTGCTTAGTCATACTGGCTAGAAGTGGAAATAACAGAATTTTTCAAGAGAAACTGAGATTGAGTAGAATCACAAAAACCAGTTTTCTTCACAGATTTTCAAACCTTTTTGATTTTATAAACTTTTGATGCCAAATGTCTAAACCTTTATGAGTCAACCACTGGCAAATAAAGATGCCCAGAGCAGTCCCCAGACTCCTTGGATTCAATGGGGAGCTGGTCAGGTATATGGCTGTGTTCCAAAAAAACCTTGTCTGTCTGGTTTTACACTATTTTTAATATATAAAATCCTTTCTTGAAACTACTTTTCTTGTTACTGCTGATGTCCAGCATCTGTAGCTAGCTGCCCACTCCCCAGTGGGTTTCCTCAGCAAAGGGCAGCTATCTTTTGTCACTGTGGTGAGACTTAGAAGAGCACTGAAGAAGCCAGACTTTAGGAGAGAAAACTGTGAGTCCATTCTGGAAAGTCAAGCAGGGCCTAGGTATGGGTGCAAATGCTGATGGATTTTGAAGGACTGGTCATTTTGGTCAAATGAGCTTTATGCTATTAACTGAGAAGCCAAACAGCAATCGGGTGTTACTTAGAGTGGCACCAGCTGTTTTCATTGGTTAAGAACTCCTGTGTGATAGAAAATCAAACTTGAACTGGCTTAAATAAATCAAGGGCTTGCTTTGACTCATTTCCTGATAACTCCAGAGATTGATCTAGAATTTACATGCTCTTCATAATACCAGCACCATGTCTGTTTTGTTCTGTGTGCTGACTTGATCCTCAGGCTGGCATTCTGGTGGCATAATTGACTGAGGAAATTTTGGACTTTATGCTCTCCAGTATACCATGTGGAAAAAGAGGGATTATTGCCTCTGGTATTACAAGAAAGGATGAAGGAAGCTTTTTCCCAGAAGCACTAACAAATGTTTCCTCAAATCTCATTGGCCTGAATTGAGTCATATGCCCATCCTCAAATCCCATTGAGCCAATAACCTGGTACTCTGATTGGCTTAACCACTTCCAGGCACTATATATATCCACTTGTTAAAGAAAGGGCAGGAGCGGGGCACGGTGGCACAAGCCTGTAATCCCAGGACTTAGGGAGGCTGAGACAGGAGAATCGCGAGTTCAAAGCCAGCCTCAGCAATGGTGAGCCACTAAGCAACTCAGTGAGACCCTGTCACCACATAAAACACAGAAATAGGGCTGGGGATGTTGCTCAGTGTTTGAGTGCCCCTGAGTTCAATCCCCGGTACCAAAAAAAAAAAAAAAAATGGGCAGGAAGTAGGGAAGAGGTGGTTCCCTCAAAGAAAATTCTGGGTGCTATGACAGGAGAAGGGGGAAATGGGTGCTGAGCAGGCAACCTATGAATGTTCCCTATATCAGCATCATTATTATTTTGGTAAAGACCAAATTAGAGGCAATGCAGATATAGATAAGAAACCTGCTCAGAACCCTGGGTCTACCTACTTCTTAGCTATGTCACCTCTTCAAGTCCAAGTCTCAATTTCTTTTTTTTTTTTTTTTTTTTTTTTTTTTTTTTTTTTTTT